>JAXIVD010000997.1:5000-102500 GCA_036785275.1 Cancer borealis
TCACCCTTCTTTGGCTCCTACTTGTGCTCTATCTCCTAATACTGATCCTATTTCTATTTTTTTTGTGTCTTCCAGTGAGTCCTATTTCTTCTACTTCTTCTTCTTCTTCTTCTTCTTCTTCTTCTTCTTCTCCTCATGCTGGTAAGGAGACGAAACCACTTTGTGTAATTTACTTTTTTTTTGTCAGAAACTGGAATTAGGAAGATGAGACGAGTCTGTATGCAAAGGATGTATGATGTAAAGACTTTTTCTTTGTCCCTCGTTGTATTTACCTAATTGTAACATGCAGGAAAAGAGCTTTGCTCGTACTGTCCTGTCTCTCTTGTATGTAGTTTGTTTTCTGTTTCTTCTCGTGTCCTCTTGTAGTTCTGTTGTCCCACACAAACAGACCATCTCTATCATTTTTTTCCAGACCTTCTGAGGCTCTATAGTTTACTATACACTGCTATAAAGTCTCCCCTTTCTCTTCTTTTCTCAAGAGTTGGGAATTTCAGCCTAGAAAGTCTTTCTTCATAAGGAAAATTTCTCAGGCTTGGAGCCATTTTTGTAGCTGCTCTTTGTATTTTCTCTGATGACAAATTATCTGTAATCCATACTCCCAAATCTTTTCAACATTTTTGTTTATCCATTCATTTCCCATCGGATACTTTCCTCTCTGTCTCATTTTACTATAACCTGTTTCCAGCACTTTACACTTTTTGGCATTAAACTCTGTGTGTGTGTGTGTGTGTGTGTGTGTGTGTGTGTGTGTGCGTGCGTGTGTGCGTGTGTGTGTGTGTTCTGTTCTGTTCCGCAGTGTTACCAGTGCCAGGAATAAAAACCGCAACACTTTTGTTTTTTTACTAGTAGAAATGGAAGTGTTTTGAGTAATATTAATAATGTAATATTAAATTGTAATATTAAACTGAGATAACCACGTCTGCCACGCATAGGAAACATTCATTTTTCGTGTCATGCAACAAGCTTTCATAAATCAAAACATCATTAACATTAAGATGTTTATATACGTCAGCATAAGATAATAATAACAATAATAATGATGAACAAATAAAACTTGAGTAGCTCTGTCTATCAAAAAATGTATCGTTTTTTCTTTCACTCGAGATATTTTCTTTGAGATAAACACGTGAATATATTTAAGTAAGTTTATTTTTTCGCCCCCCAAACAAACATGGACATTCCTTCAAACATATACTGGCTCCCCACGATACTCAGAACTTTGCACACACACACACACACACACACACACACACACACACACACACACACACACACACACACACACACACACACCACCACGTCTTGCTAAGTGAACCAACATAACTAACACAAACACGTTCATATTTTCTCAATGACACATCTAAAAAAGAATCCTAACTATATATTGTTTTTCTATTCGCATCAAATTCTTTAAACTCACAAAATCTTTTATCAGAATATAAAAATTACGTTAGGCTACACTCGTTCATATTCCCTTATCGACGTATCATCTCCTTAGATAAATCAATAATAATAATAGTAATAACAATAATAACTCTACAACAAATTAGTATCTTCAGTGACTTCAAAAATTCTTATAACTCTTGCGGTCATTCCCTCCTACCAGTCTCCACGCCCCTGCCTCCGCCCACGTGCCATTCATCAAAGTTAGAATCACGCCCCTCGGGATATCACGCTCGCAGCTTAATATTCCTCTATTGAAAAGGGTGGCCAGGGTGCCTCTGGGGTGAAGTGCTCGGCTCATAACCTAAGAGTTGCGAATTCGATCCTGGCTCACGGCAGCTTCTTGGTGAGGGGCAAGGCTCTCTCGGTAACCCGAGCAGAAAGAACTACATGGTCTATAACTACCTAGTTTGGCGGGGTTGTTTAATCACTTTTAATCCTCTATTGATGAGATGAAGGATAGGCGTAAGAGGAAAACGATCTCATATAAAAGTAAGAAACCCCTAACAATATAAACAGAACAATGATATTTGAAAAAAATGAAAATTTCTCGCAACATGAACGCATCCCGTATTGAACATTTAGGTGAGAGATAAAAAGAGAAGAAAAATAAACACGGGCGGGGCGAGGTCATAGCGTGCGTGACCCATAATGACACAAAAGTGACCTCCACCACCAGGCATCTCCTACCTTCCCCCTGCAGACGTAGGCGACGCAGTCATTGTCTTGTCATGCTCGTGGGACAGCAACAGACTCTTTTCCTCTCTTTTCTCTCCTGTGTCGTGGGGTGAGGGAGGGAGAGAGGGAGAGGAAGCAGAGTTGGCTGGACCCGCACGGCACCACCCAGCTAGCGACACTGTTCAGGCCGCTTGGCAGGAACAGACTCACCATCACTCCATCCCCGCCATCCTTACCCCTTCCCGCTCTCCCCTCCTCGCATGCCTCCCTTCTAATCCTATCCCCTATCCCTCTCCTCTTCTCTCTCTCTCTCTCTCTCTCTCTCTCTCTCTCTCTCTCTCTCTCTCTCTCTCTCTCTCTCTCTCTCTCTCTCTCTCTCTCTCTCTCTCTCTCTCTCCTCGGTTTAATAATTACGTATTGTAGAATTGTATTTGATTGGAACGAATTTGATGAGGATTCTCTTTATACCTCTATTGAAGTTTGATGACTTTGATAATTCACTTATTATTATGACTATTATTATTATCATTATTATTATTATTAGTTGTTGTTGTTGTAGTAGAAGGAAACACTATCATCACCGTTATCATCCTCAACACCATCATCATCATCATCCAATTCTTTATTTTCTCTTGACAAAGAAGTGACGGAAATGCAAATTCATGTGCGAAAGAGAGAGAGAGAGAGAGAGAGAGAGAGAGAGAGAGAGAGAGAGAGAGAGAGAGAGAGAGAGAGAGAGAGAGAGAGAGAGAGAGAGAGAGAGAGAGAGAACCACGGAAGGCTTTGCAAGGGTACGTGGGAGGAAGGAAGGAGGGAGGGAGGGAGACAAGACTGGGGAAATCATCAATGTTACCTTCAGCGTCATCTCTTTCTCTCTCTCTCTCTCTCTCTCTCTCTCTCTAACATCCTCTTATTCCTCCCTCCATCACCTTTTCAGTCCTTCCCTTCCTTCTCGCCTTCGTCATATTCACCCTAACGCTTCCTGCCTCACCCTTATCTCCCTCCCTCCAGCTATTAAGATTAAAACTCATGAAGTGGAGAAAAAATTAGGGTGCGGAGGAGTTAATGTGGGTGGAGGGAGGGAATAAAAGGAGGAGATAGAAGTGTAAGTGAAAGTGGAGAGGAGACAGTAAATATATTAGAATAAGTAGATAAATGAATGGATGAATGAATTGTTAATGAATGAAAGCAAGAGAGAAGGGAATCACAAGCTGGGTTTTATTATTATTATCATTCATACTTAATCAATGCCTTGTCTGTACATATGCAACGTTATGTATGTACTTACATGTGTGCGCCTGGAGCTTTTATTTAGTTTATTTTCAGTTTAAATCATGGAGTCAGTGCCTTAAATTACTTGAAGCTCATTTCAGCATTACACATTCACCATCATTGTCTTAAGAGAAATGTATGCGTGAGATAGTAATCTTTATTTAATCTGAATAAATATCAATAACAACTTCAGTGTATTATATACAACTGCGTGTTTCTTATTACATTCTATTTACAGATATGGAGGCAGGCTAAAGGTTGTGTGTAGACATGAAATATAGTAATAATGCCTGCTATTGCCTCTCCATGAAGAGCAACAAACTCTAGATGCAACTGTCACTTTTGAAGGTACTGCATCCTAATACTTCTTTCATTTAAATGTCCATAAAGGGAAGACGAAGAGAAGTTATGATCTGTTCCAAAAACACAACAGAGGAAGGAATGAAGATATGAAAAATGGGAGGCAGGACAAAACAGTCTGTTGATAATATTTGACATAAATAAATAAATAAACTGAGAAAAGGAAATAAAATAAATATTAGCATAATCTTTTTCCATAATTTAGCAGGAGAGAATAACAAAGTGCCCAAGAAAGGAAATGAAGGAATAAGGATTCTCATTGATATAAATTACCTCTAAAGGAAATAAAAAATTGATAATTATCATCCATATGACAAAAAATAGTACACTTTGTATAATAATGTAATAAATCTCAATGTTATTCAAGAGAGAGAGAGAGAGAGAGAGAGAGAGAGAGAGAGAGAGAGAGAGAGAGAGAGAGAGAGAGAGAGAGAGAGAGAGAGAGAGAGAGAGAGAGAGAATGGTCATCAGATACTAAGGGACAGAGTGGCAGTGAAGACTTTATAAACACATATATACAATAAATACACACACACATACACGCACCCACACACACACACTTCCTATACTCTCTTTACTCATGAGGTCTGCAATATACGAGGAGGCCGAGCAACAATTGAAGCTTTCCCATAACGTCTTTCTGCCTCCTGCAGGAAAGAGTTTACATTTTTCCTGACAACCTCATCAAAGAAAACATGTGCCAGCTGTGAGTGGATTGTCGACCGGAACTCAAACGACACCGAGAAGTCCAGCGTGCAGGTGTTAGGCTGAGGAGGAAAAAAGAAGCAATTATTCAACGTACAGGTGCGTGTGTGTTTGAATACCAAGTTGTATTTACGGTTGTAATATTCAGGGTCTGATTTACACTCATGTTGTTCTGTCTCCATATCTGTATTTGTGTAGTTTTTCCTTCCTTCAGTTGTTGTACATTCTTTGCCATTATAACCTTTTCTTTCAGTTCATTCCATGTACTGTATGTATACTTCTCTGGGGAAAGGCAATTTTTTTTGTCATTCAAGCAAATTAATTTTTACAATGTATTCTTGTCCCCTCAAATATCTAGCCTCTCCTTTTCTTTTCATAATTAGATATTTTTTTTATCTGTCCTGCAAGTTGTTCATTGATTCATATATTGTAATTAAGTATTCTCTTTCTTTATTTTTTTAGTGTTGTGAGTTGCATTTCCTTTAATCTTTCCTCATATACTGCATGTTCCAAACCTGGCAATAAGCTATCACTTTACAGAGAGAATCAAGGAGTAGGATGAGAGGATTCTGATCCCATTAATAAGACATGATGTAAAAGAACAGTAAATTAAATACAAATACATGCTTCCCATCCAGGTTCCTTCCTCACCTGGCCACGGATCCCTGGTGTAAACTTCCATATAGTGAGGAGGTAGTTGAACAGCTTCCCTTCTGTACACACAGCCCGCACCAGGTGGGGCCTCGCTAAGGTGACACTGGAGGTGTAAGACTCCACTACAGGAGGAAACCCAACTATAAGGTCAGCCTAGAAATCAAGTACCTTTATTAGTGGCTGGTTCTGTGACTATTACTTTGTATAATGTATTACAGGCTAAGAATTCTCACTAGCACTACTCTACAGTTAATTTAAAGATACTCAAAATATCACTTTGGACACCAAACTCCTCTGCATTATATGTAATTATATTCAAAACATGAAAAGTAACTGTCCTTTACAGGAAAAGGAAAACTTTCTTTTCTGGGAAAAATTCTAAGCAAAATTAATCCTAGGAGAGAAAAAAAGACAATTTGAACTCAATTCTAAATAAATCAAATGGATATGCTCATGAAAGTTAAATATAACAAAAAAATCAATGCAACTCCAAAGTTTTCTATAAAAGTTTTGATTATCATCAAGAAACACAAACTGAGTTCTTGTTTTTAAAAATGGCAAGTGACCCCTTCTCCTGGGTCCCTTACATATGACCTCTCATAAATCCCTGACCTCCATCATCACCATAAGTATCCTTTAACCTACCTTAAGAAAACCTGGCCGCTTCAACGTGACTTGTGATTTTTTGCAGTACGGGACAAACTTGTGGTACTGATCCACCTCAGACACCACATCATACATTTGGTTCATGCTGTACCTGGGAAAGGGAGGAAAGCAGCTTAGTGAAAAATAAAATTTTTCGAGAAAAAGGAAAAAAAAGCATTTCCAGATTCCATACATGTCATAAAGGTTTAAGGGTGTCTATAAGAGGGATGAGGCTGGAATACTTCAAACACTTTCAACATAACGTGTTAAATTTCAATTAAAAAGAAACAAAGCAGAAAAGTCATTTTTTTCATTGTAGTTTTTATCTTATTTTCTGGATAGCATTTAAAGGTTTCTCACGTGGCACCACACATTAATAGAAAGTAACATGTATGGAGAAACTAACTGATAGAAGTCAAGTTAAATTATATGAATTATTATACAATATTCTAATATGAATAATAATATTTAAGCTTGAATTCTATATAACACAGACTAACAAACTACTTGGGCTACACTCTGTAATGAGATGTTAGTCTTTCTTGCTGACATTCTTAAAAATTTATGTACAGAAGCACAGGTACAGCAGAGTTACCCTAAAATGCGTCTTTCTGAATACTCTTTCTTCTTTCCTCCTAGCACGGCTGAGATGAAAGGTCGTTGAGGTTGGGTGAGAGGTAGGATGGAGGGGGATGAGAGGAGGAATCCACCCTTCCCTTCCTCCACACGTGAGTCTTGGGGCTGCCATGCACTTGCTGATTCCTTTCTGTAATTAATAATCATGCTCTGAGTTTTGTTACATTACAGACTGGATTCACTATCGCTCATAACTACAATTGTGTTAATGCAGTCATCATCTTCATTCCATTATAATTGCAACATAATATTCAAGGCTACCCATTGTACCTCAGTATTGCAGTTGGATCAGTTTCTGCACCTCACCTAACCTAACGAACACCCCATCATACACACCCAATCCAAGGGGAGCAGAACAATTCAATCCCAGGTCAACTGAGTCACAGAAGGAGTGAGGCATAATGTAGGGACGGTATAGTACCAAGTCGACTGTGGTGATCATGACATCTCAGCACGTATGACAGGCAATGACACCAATTGGTCTCACGATGGTATTAAAAGTTTAGGGTACACAAATTTCACGAGACTAAACGAATATCATGATTAAATAACATAGCAGTTGGCCAGGAATTACAGATAATGAAAATTTTACCTTTTCGAGAGGCATAACAAACAGCACAGTGACTCTGAACAATGATGCAATCCTTGCCAAGAAATCTTAAAAAAACAACCTCCATTCTAACCTTAGTATCTATATATAAAATCCATAAACTTCCCACCTGAGCGTTTTAAAGCTTCCACCTACACGTCTCAAGACTCCTCTGTGGATCCCCTGCATCTCAGAAACTGGGGCAAGTCGGAATTAGGGCTTTACATATAAATTGTTGTTTTGAAGGTCGAGTGATTTGGCTCAGCTGACGAGCAATTGCCAGCTACCTCTTTCTTTCTTTACAATAAACAATATATATTTCCATCTCATATTACTTTTATTCTTTAGATATTTAAGCTACGTATTTCTAAGCATTATAATACCAATAGGTGTATCTTTTATAGGAGTGTTAATTATACATAATAGTAATGACGTTGCTCTGCTAGAGTTCTAAGCTTTCTGACTTTACTTTGTCATATAAAACATTGGACTAAGAATATATTTCCACCACTGTAAAGACTTTTCATGGACTTAAAAAGGATGATAGGAAGTCGGAACTACTACTAAACTCGCGATCTCTATCGGCGGGAACGGTGATTAGACTAGAGTCGCATTGAGCTTTGATGATGATGATCACCGTTCATGACTGATGACCCCCACTGCCCTTGGTGCCCTACACAACCAGACACCCCCAGAATACCTCCTACTTCACTGTCCTCGTCACCACTCCCACCGCATGACACTCATTCACTCACTGTCGTCTCTTCACCTCTGCAGACCAACAATAATAGACCTCTTAGGTGGTTCTCGAGACCCTGGCCTGGCCTTCAAAGCACTCAAACACACCAGGATCTTCCTCCAAAGGACAGGTCAACTCAACAGGATTTGATCCACTCATTCATCTGCAACCTGTACTTTTGGGGCACTAGAGGTTGTGGCACCACAGCCTGCACGGCTCCATCAAATTCCCAAGATCACCGTTCATAGGAAACATTAAATATCTCCGAGATTAGGGACTTGCGACGGAAATAGTTAATAAAATCATCTCAGGGGGCTGGGTCAAACTGAGGGGCTGGGTCAAACTCCATACTGGACCAATACCAGTATGTGAAGAAGTGTGGAAGCGGCGGACCCCCAGGTTGACCGTGGTGAATACCACCTAAACTTAAACAAGAACAAGAACAAGAACAGAAATGATCAGGTAATGGAAAATAATGACACTCAATTATCTAGACTGTAGAACATTAGTGTGAAGAAGTAAAGTAACAGGGCATGGACACTTCCTAGTTATTTGTTTACACGGAATTCATGCCCCAGAATTGTCGTGTCACCTTCCAAAGTCACAGTGACTCCACATTTTATTCTGCGTGCCAGTGCATGCTGATGTTATCGGGTTCATCAAACCTCACGCTGACGCTTTACTCTGCTATCACCACTACTAGCAGACTGACGTACCTAGTTTAAATGTAATTAGTGAAGGCTGATACACAGAGCAGGAAAGACGACGTGAGAATTTATCAAGTTACAAAGTTCGGTAGATTCGGAAGACGACATTAGATTAATACAAAACACATCAAAATCTATCTGAAAAAAATTTTGTCCAAAAAAAACAAACAGACTGGATCGTCTTCCAAATCTTTACCCAAAGTTCTATTTTTTTATGTGTACATTTCCAATACCAAAAGTTCCTCTAAGGTGGACCGTGTTGTGTCAGGTGTGTGGAACGGCGCAAGTCACAAGGCTGTGATATTACCTTGGTCTGCCTTGTAATTATCATATGAAATTCCCAGTCCTCCCAAGGCGTAACTCATTGAATCGTATCGTAAAAGACGGTTGGATCAGAGTATGGATAGGGATGACAGGTCGGATGGCTAAATATTGGATTATTCCAAGGGTGGGAGACAAGGAGCTGCATCGTGTAGGTCATCAACTGGCCTCTTGCAGTCTCCTCAATTCTTATGTTCTTATGTTCTAGAAAAAGTTTTGGCCTTGAAATCAGTGATAGCACACATTAAGACAAATTTACTTATTTTTGGGGTAATCCACAACTTAGTTTCCCCATAAACTAGAGTAAATGTGAGAAACAGGAATTTCGGGGTGGGAGAACATCAGAACGATGTATTTGCAATATAAGTAAGGTTTAAAATCACAGACCGAAAATACCACAATTTGTTTGAATGCAAATCAAATCAGCAGAGTTGGAATAAGGTAATAATTTTTTTTTTTTTTTTTTTTTTAACGCAAGGAGGCCTGAAGAGTGTTTTTTCCAGGTTGAGGCACCATGAGTGACATTAATGCTCCCCAAGACTGTGTGGAAGAGTTGAGGCGAGAACGAACTCATTGCTCCTTCGACGTGGAGGAACTAACAAATTTATTTGATGGAGGGAAGAAGGTGACAGCTCGACGCCGAGAAATTGGTGAGATGAGATGATGTAGTTGTTTGTGTATCTGGTTGTTTTGAACTAATAAATTAGTTTTTTGTTACACAATATGAGTGGCTTCATCTTTCCACACATCCCAGTCATGTTAAAGATATATACTTTTTGGATGATTACCAATGTATTATTTTCATTCTTCTCATAAAGGGGATCCTAAAAAAATTATGGAATGAGCGTTACAAGTATACAGATGCTTGTAAGTTAACCTGGAGGTCATCCATCGTTGGTGGGTGGAGGCATAACAGAAGGCAGCACAAGTTAAATCTAGTACACTAAGATGCATTTACATCACATATTGTTCGGCTATTAAGATGCTAGGTTTGAATATAGATTGTAGTAAACCTTCCACATTTTGCACATGTCTGATGCCCTACTTAAAGCTATGATAGAAGATGATTAAGGTATAAATATGACCTTTTCTTAAAGGAATACCATGTATAACTGCTTCATCCAGCAACACTTCAATGAAGTTATTGATCATATTTGTAGAGTTATGACTTGTAATATAAGTTTTAAATCTATCTTACCAATATCTACTTAACTTTTACAGGTTTACCTGGATAGCTAAATGAGTATATATATATATATATATATATATATATATATATATATATATATATATATATATATATATATATATATATATATATATATATATATATATATATATATATATATATATATATATATATATATATATATATATATATATTGTTCAATAACATTCCAGAACACTTGATGTGTAATGACCCAGTTTTTAAGGACAAGGTTCCTCCTGAATACCTGAGTCATGAAGATCTCTACACAAATGAGGTGCGCAAGGTCACACACCTAGCTAAGAAGATGACGGAGAATAATATCTCCATAAGGTATGCTGTAGAAAGTGAACTGCATTAAGTTGTTGGTAATTATTCTTTGCAAAGATCCTTACCAGCAACACTTCTTGTAGATGTAGTTGTTCCCATTCTCTCCTAGCTATTCTAGTGTACCATTTCACTCGTGTGTATGCAAGGTACTTCAAGATTCATACAATTGTATCACGTTTGAGAATACGCTGCACTACCTTAGTCATGTATTGCCTCATGGTTTTCTGCAATAAATCTCTTCCCTTTGTATGACACAAGTGTGGGTGAGGACTGAGGATATCTGTTATTATTTGGAATTACACTTTTCCAGGTCATATTTCTAATGTGTTTAGTACAGTTTTCTCCCAAGGAATAATTAATTTAGTTTCCTACTATTAAGGGTTTACTCTATTTTGCATTTATAATGAAGAGAAGTTACTGAAATACTCATAGTTGAGATATATTGAAAACAATATTGTCAGTATTGAAAATGTTTATATTATACAGAAAAAAATTATTCCATGCTTTTATTAGGAGAAATATCCTTCATGAAACCATTAGGCATTATTTGAAAATGTGTGACAACTTGTAAATTTCATCTATCGAGAACAGTTAGAGTGACAGATGTTATTCACTCAGGGAATTCAATAGCACTATGGCTTCCAATCTTTTGAGAAATGGCAATCCCCTTGGTCTCCATTTGTCAATGTTCACCAATGCACTATTGAACCTGGCAACTCCTCACCAGCAGCAGAAGTGGGCCAGTCTTTCTCAGAAGAACAGGATCATTGGCACTTATGCACAGGTGAGGAGAAGATTGGGTTTGTTTGGGGCTCATACTTGATCTAGAAAGCGGAAAGCCATCTGTGTATTCTTTAGCATTATGGATGTGTCACCAAATATTTTATGTATAAGTTTCTCTGGTGATAAGTTGTCCTGCATTACCACTCCCACATCCTTTTCTTCTTTTTCTATTGATATGTTATTGTGTCCTAACGTGTATGTCCATGTGGGTTGCATTTCTCTCTTCCCCATTTCCAATACATGAAACTTTTTTTTTGCATTAAATTCCACTTCCCTTGTATTGCTTCATTCATATATCTTGTTTAAATCATTGTTACTCTTTACAATCCTTGTGGTGTCTTAACTTCCTTAATAATATCCATCATGCTCAACCAAACTTATGGAACTGCTTACTCCTTCTGGCATGTCATTTATATATATTATAAACACTATCGGTGCCAAAACTAATCCCTGTGGTACTCCTGTGTTTTTTCAGACCGAGATGGGTCATGGAACCTTTTTAAGAGGACTGGAAACAACAGCAACCTACGACCCAAAGACCCAGGAGTTTGTGCTGCACTCACCCACCATCACGGCTACCAAGTGGTGGCCGGGAGGATGTAAGGGAATGTATCTGAGGGGAACATACCATGAGTAAATATTATATAACCTTAATGGAAATGGTTATGACATTTAACTGCTAGCCACAGACGTTGTTATAATATAATTCTACTTTCTACTTTCCCTTTCTTTTCTCATTACCTATTCTCCTCTCTTCTTTGCTCTGCTATCCCTTCTCTCATTCCACCCTTCTCTCCTTTTCTTTCTTCTCTTCTCTTCCTTCCTCCTAGTGGTGGTAGAGAGAAATAGATATTTAATGAGATGCAGTACTTAATGCTTCTCATTACTGTCACTTCCATCCTGGCACACAGTGGGCAAGACAAGTAGTGCAGCAATAGTGATGGCTCAGCTCTACACAAAGGGTGAATGTCATGGACCGCATCCTTTCTTTGTGCAGCTGCGGGACTTTGACACACACCAAACACTGCCTGGTGAGAGTACAAGCATCATTTACTTTCATTATCATTCTCGTTATCACCTCGTTGTATACTCTTGTATCCCTACCCAGGATTGAGTTTTTCATTTCATTGCCAGATGAGAGATGTTTTTTGCCTTTTATTAATCATTCATTATTCTCATTTTAGTTCTTATACTAAACTATGAAATGTACGACGACTAGTAAACTACATGTAAATGAGGTTACAATAGAACAAGGCTCCTCCCCACTCACCTCTCCATTTAGCAACATGCTGGCGTGAAACCACAAAGTAATATGATTGAATATTGTATGCCCAAGGAGTGACATTCAAAGCTCCATTGATGATGAATACATAACTTTCAGGCATCACTTTGGGTGAGATTGGTCCTCGGCTTGGCACCAACAGCCAAGATAACGGTTACCTCAGGTTCCACCATTACCACATTCCTCGCACTAACCTGCTGATGAGGCATTCACAAGTACTTGAGGTGAGACATAGTGGTTTGGTAATTAAGGATTCTCTCAGTACTATTTATCTGCATCTGGATTTTAGATTTTGAATATTGCTTAAAGGCTTTATAATTTTAAATCAAACTAAAGCAGCATTAGATGTTGCAATATGCCATAACACAAGTCTAACCTCATGACAACACTTAATACTTAGTACTTCTGTTCACGTAGGATGGTACATACATCAAGCCAATCCATGTCAAGCTTTCCTATGTGACAATGGTATGGGCCCGTGTGGGAATTGCCTCTACATGTGGGAAGAAACTGGCGTGTGCTGTCACCATAGCAACACGATACTCTGCTGTGCGCCACCAGTCAGAGCTCATCCCAGGGTAGGCTTTACCCTTGAGTTATGGAGAGAGAGGAGAGGGAAGAAAAAATAATATATATATCAGACAGACAGGCAGACAGAACAACTTGGAGGAAACTGATAGAAAAGATCTGATAATGAAAAGAAAAGAAAAAGCTAAATATTTGAGGGGACACAAAAAAGAATTGCAAAAATTAATTTGCTCCAACGACACTAAAAACAACAGCTTTTCTCAGGGAAGTATAGATACTTTGAATGGACTATAGGAAGAAGTGATAATGGTAAAGAATGTAAATCAACTGAAAGAAAAACTGGACAAATATAGATACGGAGACAGGACCACACGATTGTAGCTCAGACCCTGTATACTACAATTAGATAAAACTAGGTACATGACCTTGGCATGAGTATCTTGCAATCCTCTTCAGACATTATTACATCATATATTCCTGTAATTTCTTTTATTGTCTCCATTCCTATAGATATGGTTCACCTTGATAAATAGCTGCCATAAAGTTATTCCCTCAGCTAGATGATTTCAGAAGAAAGTTATAAAATAGATGTCAGATACCGTTAGCTTCTTAATTCTTCTATTTGGTAATGTAGGTAATTCTTCCAATTTTTGTCATTATTTCTTTATAAGTTCTTTTGATTTCTTTTGGCTTGCAGGTTATTTACCTTATTCTTTGTATAAGCACCTGTATCTTTTCCATTGTATTTTGAGTTCTTACGAAAATCCCTTTCTCTACCCTGTGTTAGAGAACCCGAGCCACAGATCCTGGAGTACCAGACTCAGCAGTACAAGTTGCTGCCTCACATTGCTTCAGTGTTCGCCATAATCTTCTCGGCCAACAGTGTACTGAGGATGCTTCATAAGGTGACTGCAGATATCACCAAGGGAAATGTGGACTTCCTGCCTGAAGTAAGATGATAATGCTGTTGGTTTCTTTACTTTGGCAGTGAAATATATTATTCACACTTTGAGTTGATAACCTGGTGTATATAGGTTATGAGTAATATGATGAACAGTTCCAGGCAGTCACATTACAGCTTTTATAGTATGAAGTACTGCTACTCTTCAGGGGCCAAAAGGGATAAGTGAGAGGCGTGTGTGTGCTTGGCTATCCCCCATTAGGGGTATAAAATCCTACTATATAGATAGATAGATAGTACCTTACATAAGGCTAAGGATAACTATACATCACAAAATGTATTTAAATACTGTATAAATATTACAAATTAATATATTGGCCATGTTGTCTCCTCTCAGCTTCACACACTGTCCAGTGGGATAAAGGCTCTCAGTGCCCAGGACAGTTCCCAGGGCATAGAGATTTGCCGCCTTGCGTGTGGAGGACATGGCTACCTTGCCTCCTCCAGGTTGCCATCCTTGTATACCAGCACCACCTGTGCCATCACCTATGAGGGCGAGAATACTGTTTTGTTGCTGCAGGTGGCTAGGTAAAACAATGATATAATCTGTATTCTTTATGTGTATGTGTGTGTATATATATATATATATATATATATATATATATATATATATATATATATATATATATATATATATATATATATATATATATATATACATATATATATATATATATATATATATATATATATATATATATAATTTATTTTATTTATTTTATTTTATTTTATTTTATTTTATTTTTTATTATTATTATTATTATTATTTTTTTTTTTTCATTTATTTATTTATGTATCTAATAATTTATTTATATATTTCATGCTTTAAATGTATATAGGAAATTTTAAGGCTGCAATACTGCTGCTTAGATACCACTTTCGGAAATTGTATGAACTATAATGTTCCGTGACAGGTACCTCATCAAGTCTTACCGAGGTGTGTTGAGAGGCAAGCCAGTGCAGCCATCAGTCTCATACCTTGCTGATCCACCAGGCATGCAACAAACACCAACACTCTCCAATAGAGGTGATCTGAAACACATACCTCTGTGCCTTCCTCAGCATGTTCTGTCAATTGTTACTACAAATTATGTCCCTTTATTTTTGTCTCTACTAGGCAATCTAAAGTTAAGTCATTAATAGAATTATGAAAGTAAGAGTAAATTTTACCCAGTGTCTTTTGATGGTATACTGTTAGTCCCATTGCTCAGCTTTCCTCTTGCTTCAGGTTTGATAGCGGCGTTCAGAATATCATCTGCCACTCTAGTGAGAAAGGCAGAAGCCCGTCTGCAGAGGCTGTGTGACATGGGGCAGGACTTTCCCCATGCTTGGAACAGCTGCTCACTGTCATTAGTATGTTGTGCGGAGGTGAGTATGCCAATGAATATGGAA
Organism: Cancer borealis; assembly: GCA_036785275.1. Taxonomy (NCBI): domain Eukaryota; kingdom Metazoa; phylum Arthropoda; class Malacostraca; order Decapoda; family Cancridae; genus Cancer; species Cancer borealis. The sequence continues at coordinate 20,233 of JAXIVD010000997.1, forward strand.
TGAGGTGAATACTACAAGGATAACTCTTCACTATGTGTGTTGATAGTTACAGTTATGTTTTAATGTTGTGAGTATGGTAATGTTTGATGTTTTGAGCATATTCAAATTAAAATTTTTAGTGCCTGTGAATATTTGTGTAGTATTATTAAAATATTTTGATGATATTTAAAAATGATGTTTGTTATCTATTCATTTATATACCTGGCTTCTATCTCCTTAAAGAGGGATAGCCAAGACAAGGTGATTAGTGTTTGGAGGGTACTAATCTTTGATTCATTTAATTATGATTTTTTTTATGTTCCACAGTTGCACACAAGGTATTACATCTGTGATAGATTCCTTAGCACAGTGGAGAGTAGCAGTGTGAGTGAAGGAGTGAAAAGCATCTTGTTAGCTCTGTGCCGCCTCTACCTTATCCACCATGTGACTCTAAACCAAGGACACATCCTTAGGGTGAGTCCCTTACTGGTGGAATGTTGATGTGATTTAGATAGATGGAGGTACAGGGGGTATACATTCTTAATACAAGCATCCAATGTTGCAAGTATTTGGTGTAAGGTGCAAAGTTCAGTGCACATCCCTCCCTCAGTTAGTTGCAATTTTACTTGTATACAGCTGACTAAATTATACTAGAAATTCACAAATGAGCAATATTCACTGATCTAGTTATGTGCTGCATATGCTGGTCTTCCTACATTAGTTGACAACGCTGCATTATATGAGCTGTTTATTTGAGGGCACACAGTGCTATGACAGTTGTGCAGTGTGAATTTTGTGTGTGCCTTAAACTCAATGTAATTATCTTCATAAACTGGCATAGGGTTACTGTTAGTTGTAGCGTTAATATAATTTTTGTATTTTTAATATGTGTAGCATTTTTTTTACCCTAATCATTAATGTGTTAATTTTCCTGTATATTTAAAGTCCATGAATGACATTCTAATAAACCGTTTGTTATTGTTATCATGTATTATCTCTGTTTACTGTGTAATCATAATTTTTCCTCACTTATTAATCTTGCAATGTATTCTACTACAGTTATATTTATCGGGACTCCCTTACATCCACCACATGAACCAATATTAGAAAGCACAATTACTAAATATAAAAAGAAACTAGTTTTAGAGACTTGGTTAGAGGCACTACATCACTGTGATGCTGGAGAGGGACCTCTTTGTCATTGCTTTCATTCTTAATGATTCTTCAGATCTGTTTTGAGTCTTGATGTATTTATGTGAGTTCAATGGATTTTGTGGTGCATAGATCTATTATTAACAGCCTCCATAAAAATAAATGAATAAAAATAAAAAATTTTGTGCAACTGTTTCTGTTATAGAGTGGAACTCTGAGTGCAACTGATCTCTCATCCCTGGAGGAGGAAATGTACGAGCTACTAGCAAGCTTAAGAAAACAAGCCGTTTCTCTGGTGGATGCATTTGACTTCCATGATGAGCTGCTGGGCTCCACACTCGGGGCTTGGGATGGGAGAGTGTATGAGAGGTGAGAGAAACTGTATTCTGTATGTTGTGAAGTAATTTTTGCATAGAATTAGAATTACATAGAAAATCAGACCATACAGATTCTAAGGTCCAAACTCGATGGTCTGTCATTAACCTAGAGTAAATGTTATCAATGCAAATATAATCACAGTTTAATAAAGTCAGAAGCAACCTAATCAAACAGTCAGTAGTTATTTGGGTGATATAACCTCTACCGGAAACCTTATTGAATGAGCCACTGGCCAGGTTTGTATTTAAAGGAATTTATTGCAGTACACTAAACCACTTGGGTACTTAGGGAACCTGGAGAAGGTAAACTGTGGAAACTCAGATGTCACAGTGGCTCTGTGTCCCTAGGTAACGGATTAATTTCCACCGCAGGCACAAAGGCCAATGCGACGGGAGATGAGCGCCCGTAGCTGCAGCGTGTGCCAACACTTTACTTTACTATACCAAAGAAGGTGGAAGCTTATTCCATTCTCTAATGACGTCATTAGTAAAGAAAGATTTAATGCAGTCAACTTGTATTTCTCTAGATCTTATTTTTACTCCATTATTCATGACATTCATGAAAAGTTACTCAAGCTGCATTTGTCAAATTTTGGCATTACTGAATGCCAAATTTCACGTAGATCTATCTGGATATGGTCCAGAAGGGGTGAATTTAGTAGGTTTTAGCTCAGTGATCTAGTTTGGGTCCAGTATTCAAATGATGCATAAAGAAGGATTAGAAGCATTTTTTTTCTACTCCATTAGATATTACTTCACTTTCTCTCTTTGTGGTTTCTTCAGGCTGTATGAAGAGGCCCTCAAAAGTCCCCTCAACAAAACAGACGTGCCCGAGGCTTACTACAAGTACCTTCAGCCTCTCATGAAATCAAACCTCTAATGGAGGCATTTGTGAACTAAGGTTAATTTTGGATGATTGTATTTTATTTAAATAGAATTGAATGTGATATGAAAGTTTGGGGCTTTATTTCAAGATTTGCAGTTAACCTCTGTGATTAAAGATTTTTAAGTATCATAACTCCCACTCATTCCGTTTACTCTAAGAATAAAGTACTCATCAAGACATCCTCCTCATCCCTCTGGAGCCTACACATGACTGGGTATCATGCCTAGTCATATCAGTAGGGTGGCCGTGGCTTACTGAAAACAAAACAAAAACTAGCATAGAATTCAAACTGAAACGGGAAAGTGGGTGTATGCTTATGTATTATCCGGAGGATAAAAGTTAAAGATAGAGTTTTAGTTCCAGAGCTCCCAACATTTAGAATGTAGATAAGGATACTGTTGTTCTGTTTAAAAGTTTATTATATAACATGTAATTGTTGATTTTATTCAAGTTTATAAAGTTTATGATGGTGTACAATTTTTTATCAGATGTCAATTGTACAAACATTATTTTGTTAGTGTTGGTGCTTATAACCTTAAGTCTCAATCCTCATGTGATGTTATTGTGCTTATCATCACTGAGCTGTGAAGGCTAGTGATGATGTTTTAGGGAGCATTCTACCTTTTGTTATAAGAAATGGTGAACTATATATATTGTAATAAAAACCACAAAATAATTAACATTGGTTCATTACTGGAGTTTTGAATGAATGAACAAATGTAAATGGATTGAGAGTCAGAGTGGTGGGTGAAGAGCAAATTGGTTTACGAGTGGACAGAAAAGCAGAAGATAATGTATTTGTTATGAATGAAATGGTTGAAAGGAAAAAGATTATGGAGGTAAACTATATTAAGGTTTTCTAGATATAGAAAAAGCCTATGACAGAGTAAACAGAGAAATATGCAGAGTTTAGTGAATGTTTTATGTACTGTTAAGTGTAGGGTTGCCATATAAGAACTATCAAAATTCCGGACACCTTCACTTACAGCTGATATAATATTGGAAACATGTAAATTAATTAAAAGAAACTCAACTGATTTACCTCTGCATAAGGCTGCTTATCTTGAATTCCGTTCCGTTCCTGGTTTACACACCAAACACTCACCTTCCCATTCATCCCTGCCTTTTTTGAAGCACGGGAGCTTGTTCTGCATCTCTGTAGTAAATTTGCACTTTCGTTTGGGCATTCTGACAAGTAATAGTTGTAGTGTCAAGGTAACAAGCGAACAGTAATCCAAACTGACTCCTGTCAAAGCTGGTTAAAGACTGGCGTCTGGCGCGCGACGTGAGACGACGTTGGGACGGCTGGGAGCAACGACTTCATACCGGACCCATACACGTTAGAGTCTTGACCGAAACCAGACCAAAGCAGCTGCCACCCAGTGAACCACTACCTAGCCTCCCTCTCCCATCATTTCAACCAACAGAAATTTAATAAGTGTGAGTGAGTGTGTGTGTGTGTGTGTGTGTGTGTGTGTGTGTGTGTGTGTGTTTACCTAGTTGTGACTTACGGGAGAGGAGCTAAGCTCGTACTGTCCCGTCTCCATGACTGCTTTCATCTAACTTTTTCTTGAAATTAAGAACGTTTCTAGCACACACCATCTCGCCCTCCAGTCCATTCCACGTCCTGATGCTTCTCTGAGGGAAGCTGAACTTCTTGATATCTCTTCTACAGATGGCAAATTTTAGTTTCCTTCCGTGTCCTCTTGTATCTCTTTCGCTTAAAACAAGTAGATCTTCTCTGTCTATTTGTTCTATTCCGTGTGTGTGTGTGTGTGTGTGTGTGTGTGTGTGTGTGTGTGTGTGTGTGTTAACAGTTATTGATGGAAGCTGAAATTCCGGACATTTGAGGGATTTTAAAAAATCCCCCCGGAGGCAGATTTTGACACCTGAATTTCGGACATGTCCGGGAAAATCAGGACGTATGGCAACCCTAGTTAAGTGAAGATATTGTTAACATTGTTAGGTGTATGTATTTTGACCAAAGCTAGATATACATACTAGGGGATATAGAAACAGATTGAATAAAGAGTGAGAGAGGAGTTCGGCATGGAAGTATTTATCACCAATCTTATTAAGTTTGTACATAAAAGAGCTAGCAGTCTGGTTGAGAAAAAGTAATGTAGGAATAAGTTGGGAGAGACAAGGTATGCATAGATGCGATCAAGATTAAATGACTCCCACCCCAAGTCCAAGTTCAATCTGACAACAAGATCAAAATTACGTTTGTCAACATAACAATGAAACACTAACAACATAGTTCAGGCGTCCACCCCTCACAACAACCAGCTGTCATCCGTCTCACCACCGCCTTCTTAAAGAAGACGAGTCAGCTAACACGCCTGTGATAACCTCACAGGACTTCACCAGGGCTCATATGATCAACTGAATCGTCGCAGCCTTAAACAACACCAAGAACCAACAACATAGTTCAACTCAACAGGATCTGACCCTAGGCTGTGGCACCACAGCCTGCACGGCCCCATCAAATTCCCAAGAAGAAGAAGAAGAATCTGACCCACTTACTCATCTACAACCAGCACTTTTGGGGCACTAAAGGCTGTGGCACCACAGCCTGCACGGCCCCATCAAATTGCCAAGAACAACAACAACTTTAAAATTCCCAAGAATAGGCCTTTCTCCCAGAGGACAGGTCAACTCCACATGATCTGACCCAGTGACCCATCTGTTACCTGCACCTTTGAGGCACTAGAAGCTGTGGCACTACACTGCACGGCCACACAAAATTCACAAGAACAACTATTGGATTGGATTTCCTCCCCGGCCTGCACATCCAGTGTTCCCTTTCCCTCATCAGCCACGTCCTTATATATGCGTAGTATGCATCAAGGGTGGTGCCGTGCGCATTGCTAGATCAGAACCAGACGTTTGCTTGAAGGCCAAACAGTGTTGTGTGGCTCCAACAGTTAACAATTGTTTGTCATCTTATTACGTGTGTTTAAGGGAGCTTTCACACTAGTAATTATATATCAGTGATGACAGCGTGAGGAAGGAAGCAGTGTTAACGACCAGCAGGAAACACCAAGAATCATGCAAGTATCCTACCTACTTACAACACTACTTTAATTAGGAAAGTGGGAGGGAAGGGTTACCCTAATATACATTTCGTTTTTTTCTCGTTGTCCTGTCAGAATTTAACGGGTTGTATATCCGTCAACCTTGGATAAAGGACCAGTGAGCTGTGAGGTTATCTCCCCTATCAGATAATTTGTAGAAAAATTATCAAAACTAAGGTCATTTGTGAAGTTACTGTGTTATTAACGCTTTGAATTTGATTATTTCCATGTTATAGTTTCCTCACGAAACAAGAAAAATTCAAGATAAAGTAAAGAAAATGATGGATTGTATCAACTTTTTTTTTGACAAATGGCAATAAACCTGATCTAGAATTTAACCATAAATTCAACATTAACCTTGAAAGTTCAAAATTGCATCATACAATATACATACGTAATGATGTACAACAAATGTGTATATCAACAAGTATTTGCTTTGCAGGTCAGAATACTGGAAGTCCAACCCTCGGAAATTTTGTGATTTTTGCAAGTGTTGGATAGCTGACAATAAGCCAAGTGTTGACTTCCATGAACGAGGAAAACGACACAAAGAGAATGTACAAAAGCGCTTGGCAGAGATGGGAAGGAAGGGCCAAGAGGACTATGAGGCTAAACTACAAGAAGATGATTTCCTCAAGAGTATGGAAGAGGTGAGACACTCTTACTCACACCATTCTAAAGAAAAGAAAAAAAAGATATACATAAAACATTCATGGTATAGTAGCAAGAAATATTTTGAAAAATTTACAATAGAAAGGGTTGGGGAGACTTTAACAAACAAGGAGGGAGTGTGAGGATAGGCAGGATTGGGGTCTCATTCTCCATGGCCATTCCTTTGTGTTATGTTTATGGTGGGAATGAGACGTCAGAATCTATAGATAGATAGATTATTTAACAAGGTTAATGATACATATTGTTGCAAGTAATTGATGGAAAGTTAGCAGCTCATATCTGCCTCCCAAATGTGATTCACAACCAAGACATCATTTAGTGTGTGAATCAGTATACACTATTAATTAGAGTCAATATTGATGACTCTTCTGTATAAATAACAATGTTAACAAACCTGTTCATAAGGATGATGGAATGGACAGTTTGTTAGTTTTTCATTATTACATATGAAATATTTGTTTTATCCTTCAGGCTGCCATGAAAGCCTACAAGACTGACATTGAGCAGAACCCAGACATGACGGGAGCAAAGATTAGTGAGATAGCTAAGGCAAGCAATGCTGAACTTGTAGTGGGAAGCAAGAAGACTGAAGCACCAACCACCACTACCACCACAACCACTTCCACTTCCACCACTAAAGTCACGGCTGCCACCACTGTCTCCAAACCTGCTGCTGATACAGCTTACGTCTGGCATGAAGCCAAGTCACCAGAAGGAACATCATACTACTGGAACACATATACTCAAGGTGCACCAAAAACTGGAACCTTCTTTGTTACATTCATGAACTCCACAAACTAAACACCTGTAAAGTTGCATAACATATTTTTCTGATTCTTCACGAGATAGGTGTATTTACAATAAATTTTAATATCCTCTTCATGTTCATGATCACCAAGATCCAAGTGGAAAGTGGAGTCACTCCGTGGTAGAGGTAATACTGAACACACAGATCAGCTGAAGGGCATGTAATCAGAAGGATCAATTTCTTGAAGAATTTAGTAAATATTGCTTCCATTGGTATCATTCGTCTGGGATGACTTGCTGCATCAGTGTAAACAAATCAAGTATTCCCTGTCTATTTATTAGTCAAGTGTGTTGTTTTAGTATTCACTATAAAGTCATATGAGATAGGGAAGAGTGGGGACTTAGCCCATTAGTAAGTCAGTTATTGATGTGTCTCTGAAAGTGAAGGGTGAAAGATGTATTTATCATTGATATGTTCTAATATAACAGTATTAATTCTGCTTATTCTTCAGAATCTACATGGGATATACCAAAGGAAGGTTTCTTGTCAATAAAGGCACAGGAACGACTAACAGACAAGAGCAGTACCACTAGTACCAACAGCCACAAGGCCACAGTAGACAAGCCTCCCCGCACCCACAAGGAGAAAGCAAAGACCACAGTGTCTGCAGCACCTGTAGCCTATGGACCGGCACCAAAGGCTGTTGCATATTCATCTTGGCAGACAGTGGAGATGTTAGTATTGTTTTTTTTTCTTTCTTTAGATATGAAGACTTTTGAATTGAGCAGTTGTAGTTGTTTAGCCATAGTCAGTCTGGAGGAAGACAGTTCCATATGTCAACCTTGTTTTGTATGTTGTGTTTGTTGAGATATTTCATTATGGTAGAGATTTCTAGATTGTGATTAGTAAGTAGGATTCTCCTTGACAGTGTCAACATGTATCAGCCTTAAATTGTTTATTTTATTATTTCCCATTAACTAATCAATTACTTTATTTATTTATTTATTGATTATTGAATTTGATTGAATAACCTATTTATAAACCAGGCTGTTATTCCCCTAAAGGTAGGTAGCCATGACACACCCATGCACATATACATATATACTCCTCTCACTTAGCTCCTAGATCCCCATAGAAGAGAAGTACACTCCGCCCAAACACTGCACTTCAGGTCAGTCATGCAATGGGAACGAGGGTGGGGGTCCTATCCACAACAGAGTCAAAAGGTTTACCCCTGTCACTTCATATTCAACTCATGCCCTCTCCCTCCCTGCACCTGATGTGATCTAAGGGTCACACCAGATGCGTGAGAACCTCCTCCAAGGGTCATCAAGGCCACGTCTTTAATCATGCATTCACCATTGCTATGGTCCCCTCTGTGTGACTGACCCAGTGTGCAGTATGGGCAAAGAGACCAACCAGTCTCTTCTGCTCTAGGTGCTTAGAAGGGAGAGGAGTGCATGTGTACATATGCATGGGTGTATGTATGTGTGTGCACCTTGTCATGAATAACACATTTTAGGGGAATGTCAGCCTGGTATATTGATTTAGGTATTGTGTGGGATGTCAGTAGTTTGTTTTTTTGTTGCTTTCTAGATTTCCTATTTGACATGAATTAAGTTGTTCATGATGTGGATAGGTAAAATATTATATACTTGCCGAGTAAAGATATGGGAATATGGTGAGAAGGGAAATTGTTCAGTGTGTTCCGTATAAGAATTGGTTAATACAATTAGTATTTATTTTTTTTACAGTTATATAGACATGTGTTTCAACTTATGTTGCTACACTTGAAGCATAGTAAGATTCATGAATAAGATACAAATAAAACCCAGTAACTAATTTTCTTTAGCTGTTTTCCATTAAATAGTGAGGTAGAAGCTCCTGTTACAGGTATTCTGATCATCCCTGACTTAGTGTTGCTTTCCTCAGGAGAGATGACAAAAAAGAAGCAGTTGACCTCCAGCTTCCAGAGATTGTGGAGGAAGGTTACTATGGACCCGAGGTGGTAATCAGCAAGCCAGAAGTGTCCTTCAAGGAGAAGGTTGTGACACTCTCCAACAAAGGCCAAGGAGAGGAAGGAGGGCGGGCCAATGTTGGCTTCAAAAAGAGGAAAGCACAGCAACAAGACAATAGAATGATTATGAAAAGAAGAAATGATTTGTAACACTAATCAATGGAACATATGTTTTTAATGGCAAAGTTAAAAAATTCAAACTGTAGATTCAGGATGTTAATCTTCAGGAATTTCATATACATATGATGGCCACACAGACGTTTTAATCCAAGCCATGTAACTAGAGAGTAAAGCATCAACATAAGTAGTGCATTACATTGAACAACAGTAATGTACGTCTCATACCGAAAGCAAGGCTTTAGATGATGGTGAAAAACATTTTCAATGAGCTGAGGATATTGGTTTGCAAAACTAAAATGTGAAGCCTGTTCCTTATCTCAATGACATAGACAGAAAAAATACTCATTAAGATATTACTGCAGTATATCTAATCGCAATTTCATGCTGTTACTCCACATCTTTTGAAGCATTTTATACAAAGTAACATTGTTGCCTTAACTTTTAATAATTTTCAACAAATTCTGCCTTCCTTTTTCTTCTTCCAAAGAGAGTCTGCAATAACTTTGAGCTCTAGTTTGGATGATCCATAATCTCAGTAAACCTCTCAGCTCATCTATCTAAATACAGTACTGGTTTTTCGTTTTCCTTGTTCAAGAAGAAAATTACTGGTTAAGTTAATCAGAATAGACAATAATTCATGCATATGTGAATTAAACTATTTAGTAAAATACGTAGTACAGTAAACCCTTTATAAATCGGATCAATTGGGGGAACCCCTTGTCGAAATATCCAAAGATCCGATATATCCGATTTATCCTGCTACACGCAAAATCACTAAAACACTTTTTAACATCCAAACTTAATACAGATAATAATTGTATTTTTATACTTGCCTGTATTTATGTATGTTACTTCTATGCTCTTTTTGTCTGGCACATTTCCCCCCCCCACATTATAATTATAATTACAATTCTATGCTCTTTCATCAAATATAACTTCTGGAACCTCGGGTGTAGTGACGGGAATTGTGTGTGTGTGTATTTAAAAGCCGAAAGAACCGATTCTATTGAGTGAACGAAAACGAAAGAATCGGCTCCCTGAAAAGAGTCGGAATTCCCATCACTGAGGAGCGAGTACCTGCCCCACACATCACCCACACCCACCCAAGGTCGCACCGAAGAGATAGCAGCTGAGTTTGTTGTGCTGTGTCGTAAGTGGGAATGGTAAGGTAAGGTCAAGGTCTATACATACTATATAGACCTTGGGCAAGGTAACCTCCTTTCTTCTCATTTGCGTAACAATATATATATATATATATATATATATATATATATATATATATATATATATATATATATATATACATATAAATATATATATATATATATATATATATATATATATATATATATATATATATATATATATATATGTATACACACGTGTGTGTGTGTGTGTGTGTGTGAGGCAAAATCTGAATGAAATGTTCGGTGAATGAGGGTGATTCTCCGTGATTGGTGAAGGTCAGTGTTGTTTACAATATTGTATGGAATGGGTGTGTGTCGCGCCGCTTCGCGTGTAGGGCCAAGGACGTTCCTCAAAGCTACGGACGCCTAACAAACCGAAGAATGATCTACCTCAACACAGCGAGGAGGCACGCCTACATCAGATGATAAGGTGAAACATTTTTATATGACAATATATATAAAAAAGGTAAATATTCGTTTCCTTAAACAACCCTAACGTAACCAAGAAAAAAATTAGTATTTTTTTCTGTAATTCAGCGGCATAACTATTTGAGGTGATCTCAACAAGTATCTGAGGTTGAATTTGAACGATGAAGATAACTAGATATCGAGTGTTTAACGAACCGAATATTAACCCAAACTAACTATTGTACTTTGTAAATTTGGTAAAGATTTGTTTTTATGACTATTTTCGGACGAAATTTTTTTTTCCTGATATGTTTTGTTGTGTATTAAGTGAACCTGACGATTGTTTATCTTGAATGTGATGATCAGCTGTTTAACACTTTTTCCTAACTAACATTTCCAAACCTAACCTAACTTACCAGGAAAAAACGTCCATGAGTGACATTGATGGCGAGTCCAGCGAAGGGAGATTTTTTTTTTTAATTTTCATTTTCTTAAAAGGTAACGTGCCTGATATTGATGCAAGTAACTCAGCCCTGTGCTCTGTGTGGTGAATGACATTTGCACTAGTTAAAGCTGTTGGGTGTCAACTTGGTGTGTGTGGGGAAGGAGGGAGCACCATAGCCCCCCACCATAGCTGTCAGTCAGCTTATAGGCAATTATACTCTACGGAGACTACTGTATGTTCTGTTGTTAACCCTTAACATCCGGGGATCGTACATGTACGATCATAGTGCTCCGTCTGGTGAGACGGTGATCGTTCCGGTAATCATGCTTGATCTCAGTGCTGCCTTCGACACTGTTGTCCATGAGATACTTTTAAATGATTTAAAATCCATTGGCATAGTTGATGAGGCATTGCAGTATTTAGATAGTTACATCAAGGAGAGGACATACTGTGTACAAATTGGTAATTCTTTTTCATCAACTGAAGCTTTAACTAGAGGTGTCCCTCAGGGAAGTATACTGGGGCCAATTCTTTTCTGTATCTATACCCTTGAGTTATCTGCAGTCTTGGAAAGACATGGTGTAAGCTTTAGACTATATGCTGATGACACCCAATTCTATTTTTCTATTTCTGAAAGTACTGTTGAGAGACTGAATAGTATTTTGTTAAGTGTTAAAGAATGGATGGACTTTAAGCAGTTGAAATTAAATTCAGATAAGACTCAATATATATTAATTGGCAGTAAAGATAGGTTGAAAAATTTTGGTAATATTGATTTGAATGTAAATGGTAATCCAGTTAGTATTGTTGATAAAGTTCGTGACTTAGGTGTCATACTTGATTGTCATTTGTCTCTAAATGCTCAAATTAATAACATTGTAAGGAATGCTGGCTACCACTTAAAGAACATTGCATTTGTTAAAAAATATTTAAATGAGTTCTGTTCAGAAACTTGTGATTAATTGTGTTATTAGTAGAGTCGATTATTGCAATTCAATTTACTGTAATTTGCTCAAGATACAACTGAAAAAATTACAAAATATTTTAAATAGAGCTGCAAGGCTTATTAAAGGTATATCACGAAGAGATAAGATTACTCCTGTGTTGATTGGCTTACACTGGCTGCCTATTAAAGCCAGAATTATTTTCAAAATTTGTGTTTTAACTTCTCAAGTACTACATACTGGTTCACCATCATATTTAAGAAATCTATTGCATGTAATTCAACCAATGGAAGAAAGTGTCAATACCCGGAGAGCGGCTGTTGGACTAACACTATTCCAACCAAGATTTTCATCGACTGCAGGTTTTCGCACTTTCAAGTCTGCCGCTCCAAGACTTTACAACAAGCTTCCTTTTGATATTAAACGGATTGAGGATATGAAGAATTTTAAGAGAAAGTTAAAGACATACTTATTCTCTGAGTGTTACAACCTTGATGACATGACTATTTGTGAACCATATGCTCTTTGATAAAATTATATGTGAACAATCCTGCTGAGTGCCATTGGCGGAGTGGGACCTGTTAAATAACGACAACAAGTAACAAGTAGCTGGCTAAAGTAGTCAAGTGTGGATTGTACCAGGGCCTTCCAGAGGGTCACCATTATTTTGAACTCCCTGGAGGTAAAGGTTCTCATAACCCAGCCTGGCATCCCCTTACCCTTCCTCACTGTCTCTGTGATGTGGTAATGAAAGCAGCAGTTGTCGCTGAGGTGGAATATGATGTAATTTACGTGTAGTTGTGTGATGATATCCTTCCCTCCTTGTGTGTGAAGTTTTGTCTCTTCCTTGATGTTCTGGTTTGGACCGTGCCTTTTAGTTAGTGATTAGTGCAACTGACACAAACACATGACCTCCTACACAGCACAAGAACAATGAAGCGTACCTCCATCTGCTACATGAGCCTTGCTGATGCCTTCCTGACGCGGCTGCAGCAGGAGGCGGAGAGCAGGACCAAGAGTCGTATGATGAAGGGTGTGACGGTGGAGGTGGTGGCGGTGAGGCAGGACAAACAGGACTTCATATACGCCTACCTCACCAAGCTTTATGAGCAGAGGCAAGGCACCTTCAGCAAGCCCAAGACCCACTCCAAGCACACCATTTATGACTGTGAACGTAGCAACCCATGTAAAGGTGAGTGTGTGTGTGTACGTCATTCACCATGGCCTTGAGGATCACGCGCTGGACTCATAATGGCCAGTCATTACTTTTCTTATTTATGGGTAGGACTGTGGCATTTCTGTGTGATATATTTTGACAAAACTTTCTTATTAATTCTTCCTTTCATTTGTCTTTTTTCAATTTTACGTTGTTATTTTATTGATTTTGTGGGTATGATTATGTGATGGGTATGAGAAAAGGCAAACTGTATGGAAAATTTAACTGATCACATACATACATGTACTCTCTCTCTCTCTCTCTCTCTCTCTCTCTCTCTCTCTCTCTCTCTCTCTCTCTCTCTCTCTCTCTCTCTCTCTCTCTCTCTCTCTCTCTCTCTCACTCACTCACTAGGCAGTTCCAGCGGGGACCCCACCAAGACACGAGCCAATGGGTGTTCAGCATATGTGTCGTTCCTGTTTGAAGAGGGAGCCACCGTGACCGCCTGTGTGGTGAGGTCACGTCTTACACACACGGGACATAACCCAAAGAACAGGTATGAAGGTAGACTAGGTGGCTGTGGTGTCCATTTATTTATCTAATTGAATAGTTGACTTGATTGCTTGAAGACTGAGAGGATTAGTGTGTGTTAGGACAGGAATAAATTAAGACTTTTGCCATGAGCATCCCTGAAGGAGTTCTAATTATGATTATAGATTATTTGTATTGGTATTTTATTTTTATTGGTAGGTATAATATTAAGATACAAGTTATTCATAGATTACATTATTACACTTACTTATTTTTCTATTGCCTTGGAATATTTGGTGGCAAGATCATATATTTTGTTTCATTTAGTCTTTATTTCCCACTAATACAACATTCATAGGCAAGCTGGTTTTCATGTTACTATTTGCATTCTTAATCCTCTCTGAAAATATTAACAGATGAATGACCAAGTTTTCAAAGGGAAACCTGACCTACCTTGACCCAGTTCCTGATACTCGTCTTGACCTTCTTGCAGGGAGGAGTCGAGGGTCAGCCGCATTGATCTCAAACTACAGTTCCTGATCGAGTCACAACTTAGTACTGGGATGAAGGTCAGCGAGGTCATGGTAGAGGTTGCCAAGTGGAACAAACTACATGGGTACACTGACCACCACAACCGCCGTTACTTCCCGACCCGACAGGACATACAACAGATGGCGCTGGCCTTACGTAACTCTGCCAAGGCACAGCACACAGGTCATAGTAAATCCAGGAAGTATGACACCCAAGGGAAGGACAATGCCTCTCAAGTGTTAAGGACGGAGCTTCGTGATTGGTGTGTCTTCCACCAATCACGCACCACTGCCGGCCCTTCGCCTCGCCCCTTAGTGGTTGTGGTGCAGAATGAAGGGATGAGAGAGATGATGCTGTCTCATGGCAAGGAGGTGCTGTTTGTGGAGAAAAACTTTGAAGGTGTGTGTGTGTGTGTTGATTCAGTGTTCCCATAACTTGATATTTTTCCCTTACAGTTCCCTAATACCTTTTATCCTCCCTGGTTCCCTCCTCTCCCAGGGCTGCGGCAGTATGGGTCTGCAGTGTACGTGTTGGCGGTGCGTGATGAAGAGGGAGGTGCTCACCCTGGGGCTTATATTGTAACCAGTGATGACGTACCTCTCACCTTCCTTCAGGGCTTCAGGGAACTCCATGCCCACTGCCCACTCCATCCCAGGTACAAGGCAACACACACATACACACACATATACACTCACTCACTCACTCACACACGAGTCCAACACGTGATCCTGCAGACACACACGGTTTCCTTTTTGTTATGTATTTCAGTTAGTTTTGTGTTTTGACCTCTGTTATCTGAGGCAATTACTTTATCTTCTTGGCTACATATCATCTGTTGACCTGTTGATAGCCTCATTAAGTGGATGCAGCACTCAACTTTCTCTCTTTTCATTACTAGAATTGAGGAAATTTATGACAGTACTGACTCCTCCTCCTCCTCCTCCTCCTCCTCCTCCTCCAAGAGCCCTAATGCTGGACCGGGAGTTACAGTGTTTCTCTGAGGTCTTGGCAACAGTGCTACCCAACACTATCTTCCTCCTTCCATGGGTTCAGGTAACACAGGTAAGTTCGTCCATCCATTATAAACTTGGATTGTGTTAACCTTCTTTATTCTTTACATGATTCTCTCTCTCTCTCTCTCTCTCTCTCTCTCTCTCTCTCTCTCTCTCTCTCTCTCTCTCTCTCTCTCTCTCTCTCTCTCTCTCTCTCTCTCTCTCTCTCTCTCTCTCTCTCTCTCTCTCTCTCTCTCTCTCTTTTATTGTTGTTTTGTTACCACGTTATACATTTTCATAATAATCTTTCACTATACTGAGAATATTCTATAGTTGTGTGTGTGTGTGTGTGTGTGCATCTTTTCACCTGTGTCTCACCCTTACAGGAGGTACACAGGTGGTCTCAGGTGTCAGGGAAGGATAACGCTGGTGTGGGAAGAATATTGCTTCAGTGTTTGCAGGAGCTGAAGGCATGTGACACAGTAAGTTGCCGGGCTGGAGGGTGCAGGAGGGAGTGTTGGTGGTGTGGTGAGAGTGGAGGTGGTAGGGAAACACCTTTCACATTAAGAAATACATTAGTTCATTAGTCAAAGAAATGAATAATCATAAACTTTATTTTTCCCCAGAAGGAGGCATTTGTGGAGGGTGTGGGGAGACTGGAGGAGCGGGCAGGGGTGGAAGCATTCATTTCTATGCCCTTGACCGAGTGGCTGTCACATCCTGCCCTCTGGTGTGACTTTGGCAGAGTGGCACTGTATGACGATCCTTTACAATTTGCAGTGTGTGAGAGGTGAGTGTGTATGTCCTGCTATGTGTGTCTATCTGTTATATTATATGTCTTTTATGAATGTAATTTTTTCTTTTTTTCTTGTATTGTCAGGTTCTTCCTAAGGCTGCAACATCAGTTTCTGAAAGGTGTCCACACCAGGAGGACACTGCTAGACCTGCTCAAACTCATCACCGATGCCATCACACTGAGAAAGAAGTGAGCCAACCCTTGTGTGTGTGTGTGTGTGTGTGTGTGTGTGTGTATGTATTTGTTTTGGTTCTGTTGGTTAGATGCAGGATGGGGCTGTGATGAGAGAGAGAAATATAGAGTTGTGTTTCAGTGCTGATGACGGCCTGCTGGAGGTATCCTTGATCTTGGAAGGTTCACCAGGGGAGCGCGCTGCTTCCCTCATCAAACAAGGGTGGTCACAACTGGTCACATGGCAAGGGGAGTGGGTGGCACACGTGCCCTGCCACACCCTGCTGGAGACTTCCTACCATGTCAACCTGGTCACCATGGAGTGTGAGTGTCCTGTGCTCATCCTGGAGGGACCCTGTGTGCACCTGTGTCTTGTGACCACCTTGGCACAGGTGCGGCACGGTGCCTCTCCCCACCAAGAGAGGCAACGGCTGGCTAGGGAGGCACTGGACCAAGGTCACTACCTGTTGGAGGCTGACTGCTGCATTACATTTCACAGTAATGGCGTGTGTGTCACCAAACTGACATCTGGTGTGTGTACGTGTGTGGCTGCCATGCTGGACACAGGCTGTGTTGGGGCACTCCTGGTGGGGCTGGTCAGGGAGGCAGGACTGATCCAGCCCCACATGCCTGACTACCTCATTTTGACAAAACCAAGGAAGAATAAAGGAAAGCCAGTCATCCAGCAGTCTCCCATCATCATTCAGACCCACACAGGCCTCCCAGACCCCAGGGATCTCACTAAGAGTTCTGACGACATGGAGGAGGACCAACACATGCTAGCTGGCTCCTCCCTCTCCTCCAAGGCTTTGCTGGAGAAGCTCTACTTCTGGTCAACCTCCAAGGACTTCATAGACTCAGAAATCCTACAAAACTTCTTGCAGGCAGCCCATGACACCGTGTGGGGCATGCCCTCACCCCCCACACCTCCCACACCCCCACCTGCCCTGCCTCAGCCCAGACTGGGAAGAATGGGAGGCAACAAGAAGCTGCGGGCAGTGGTGCGGCCTGTGAGGAGAAAAAAGGAGGAGGAGGAGGAGGAGGAAGAGGAAGGTGTGAACTGGAGCTCTCCTGTCAAGATGACTCGCAGTGGCAGGACGGTGAGAGTCAAAGATAAATCTAGTTTGTGACAAAGGAGGGTGTGAGTCCATAAGTGTGTTGTGTTCTGGAAAGGACTCTGCTCTGCCCCATCACCACTACAATCACTGAGGAACAGTTGATTGGTTACAAAGATACAATCCTCCTTAACTCTCCCAATAAGGACAGGCAACATCCTCCTATCCTCACTCGGGTCACTGCCTTCCTAGATCCTCATGAAGCCTTATTCACAACCTTTGCTTCCACACTCTCACTCTTATCTTCTACTTACTATCCTTCTTATTTATTTCATTTCTGTTATCCCAAAGTTACAGAAGGAGAGTTACAAAGAGACTGGAAGGAGCAGAAGACTGTGTTGAGGACAAGTGAGGTTCTGGAAGAGGGTGGAGGAAAGAGGAGTGTTGAGAACAAGTGGAGTGCTAGGAGAGGGCAGAGGACAGACGTGTAACATGATGCTATTTCTGCCATCATTAGTGTGCTCTAGTGTTTGAAATAACCACAAAAGAACATAACACATGAGGTTAGTGTTTACAGTAAACTACCATCATGTGGAAGCCTGTGGCATGAGCCTTGTGGTGAAGTTATTGCTCTGGTTTTCCTGCTGTGTCCTGGAGTGAATGCTGTGTGTATAGTGTTTAGTGTATACCATCACGTCCACTGCTTCCTGGTGCTGCCTGTGACGAAAAAATGGAAATGTGTGACCACTGGAGGAGAATTTTGACAGTTCCTGGAAGTGCTAATCTTCAGGTAGGTTGGCAAGCCTGTCTATCAAACTCATTTTCAAATCCTGCCTTTATTATATTTAACTAAGTGCATTTGTAACATTTTAGAATATACTACTACTACTACTACCTCAGTATGTAGTGTAGTGGTTAGCACGTCTGACCTGAGTTTGATCCTGGATGAGAGCAGGCGGTGCACAGCTCACCCAAATGGGTTGGTTGATAAATGGGTACCTAGGGAAACCTGGGAAAGGTAAACTGTAGAAACTTGGATGTCACGGTGGCCCTGTGTCCCGGCGTAACAGATTAAATTCCACCACAGGCTCAAAGGCCTATTATTCAACAACACCAATGATAATCAGTGCCTCTACTTGGGCATAAACACTTCCACAAACTGTCAAAATTCTCCTCGGCACTGGAACATTTCCATTTTTCCGTCCCAGGCTGTACCATGAAGGTTGGAAGGTGATGACAGCAGCCTCGAGAGTGATGGCAGCAGTGAGTGCAGCATCAAGGAGCAGCCCAGTGTGTGCCTTCCACTCCTAGCACATCATCGGACACACTAAGTTGGTCAGTGTCATTCTCTTGACTGAGGTTTTATTAAAAAAATTTAATCAGATTTGTTTTTCTTTTTTTTCTTTCTCTTCCTGCATATAGGTGTTGTGTGAGTGGAGCCTTCCCCTCCCTTCCATTAGAGGCAGCGCTTATAAAGTATGAGAGTGGTTGCGTCCTATCGCTAACTCGTGCAGAACTCTATGGTATTTAGTTATCTAGTTTGGGGGATTATCAAACCCACTTTTTATATTTTTACTTATTGGGTGGCTTATTTAATTTAATTTAATAATTTTTATCTCCTCTGTTTTCAAGTTTTGTTCCTTCCGGATCACTTTCCTCTCTTTGACATTTGTTTTCTATTGTCTGGACGCACGTGGAGCCATGGGGAGTCATCGTCATGGTAACGGGAGACAAACAAACTGATATCCTTTACCAAGGTCTCTACATACCAGTTTGGAGGAAAAATAAGTTTATTTCATAGGAACACGACAGCCATAATGCATGTATAGAATAAGGTGAAGGAGGTATCAATTAATGAGCCACATTCGTGCATACCACGCAGGCATATAGGGTGGGTGTGGGTGTGTTGACCTGTGCTGTGGAGGCTGCGTCAAGTGTCATCTCAGTAATAATTCACACATTAGTCACCACTTCTCAGAGAAGACTCAGGCATGTTCAACTCGTCCAACAATCTCAACAAAGTGCAGTAAGTCACAATGTTGCTAATTTACTGAAGCTGTTGTAAGTAATTGTTGCCAGATAACAATAATAGTAGGACAGGTATCAATAGAGTTAAATTTATTCTATTACTGTATATAGCTATAGTAGACTTTGAAGTATTCAGTACATAGGTACAACAACTTTAATACTTGGGCACTGTGCATCACATTGAAGATAACTACACTTATTCCTGGAATATTACTGATCAAAGAATATCACAGTTAGACAATCAATAGATGAGTGGTACAGGATACTTGAAATGAAATATGTACTTAGTGATATTTAATATATATGTAATTCATATTCATGTTTCCATGTTTGGTTAATTGGCTAGATGTTATAGCTGTATATTTAGTTTCACTGCATTTAATACGATTCTTGCATTATCTTTTTCCTTGAGTGTCACTCATCGTATTTAGGAAACGGCGAATTGCATGCAGACAAAAATCCATCCTATACCTAAGCATTGTATAGTAATCACAGTGAACCAGTCACAGATACCTTTCACTATATGTTCAGGTATTTTGTATGCCAATTACTCTATGTGAAAGGTATTGTTTTTAACTAATCTTGCTGATTTACTGTGCTTCAGCTACCACTCAGGAAATGTACAATGGAAGATACAGTGCCCATGTACTAACTCATTATTTTGAAACTACTAAAAAATCCATGTTATAAATAACAAAGATATGCTGAGAGGATGGAAAACGTTACAATATATCTTTACTGTACTTCAATTATCTCTTCATAATGAACAGCTCAGGGCAGATGAAGTTTATCCAGGAGAGGGTGGCTGGGGTGGAGAAAAATTTTGGTCGGATCTGCACTGCAATGGCTGGCTACACAAGGAGGGAAGCAAAGTGAGACCTGCAGACACTATTGATGTTGTATTGATGCTTTATATATTATATAATGTTAACCATAATAACAACATTTCTATTCCCTTTTACTCCCCTGATCACACTGAAGGATCTGAGTTAAGTTCTCTACCCTCAGTATTCATCAGACTCAAACCTCTACTTAAATGTCTTTCATTTACCTCCCTTACAACTCCATATATATATATATATATATATATATATATATATATATATATATATATATATATATATATATATATATATATATATATATATATATATTAAACAACCAAATGAAACACTAGTTACAAAAACAGTTATTAATGAGTCTACATAAAAGGTGAAATATAATAAGTGTTATAAAATGATGTCCTCCCTGCAGGTTACGTGACAAGGGTGATGAGGTGTCCAAAGCCTTGCTGGAGTATGGTGAGGTAGAAAGCCTCAATAAGAGCCTCAGGATAGCCCTTTGTGAGGTAGCGGACTCCCTGGCTGCTGTGCAAGACTACAGGTGAGAGGAAAATTCAATACAAATTTTTAAAATCTTTTAAAGTTATTACTCTCTTCAGTATCATTCTCCAAGAGGGTGGCCACGTCCTTGCAGCATCTTGCATACATGTTGTCTTTGTTCTCACCCTCTATAATAATCTATAGTCAGAGATTATAGATAGATAGACAGATATATTTGGGAGACATGTTGACAGCACAATGATCAATGTAAGTGTGACAGTGAAAAGGGGAAAAATGTACCTACATGATTGACCGATGACAAATACAAGACAGACTGAAAGCGTAGAATAATGTCTCCTAGAACCCTTAATCACATTAACTTAACTACCCCCATTTTAAGGGGAATATAAACCAGGTATATAGATAGATGAATAGATCTCTGTGAAAATTTTTATACCATTCTAGGGATGTTAAGGTGGAGAGGCTTGATGCAAGAGTTGTTGGAGAGATTGCCTTGTACGGAGGCATCTGCAGGACTGCCAAAGATGAGCTGAAACGCAGCTTTAACAGTCGACAACGTGAAATTTCTTACCGACGCACCCTGGAGAAGACCAAAAGCAGCCATCCACAAAACAGGCAGCAAATTGTATGTATACTTTAATATTTGTTCATTGAGATTGTTTATACTTGCAAAAGAATATCTGATCTAGTGTTGAATATGTTGACACATAAAAGTAATTTTGTTATTCAGGTATAGGAAATATTAATGTACAGAACTTCCTTTATATTTGATGTTGGTGTTGTGGGTTAACAAGAATGGAATAATACAAACATGAATCTTACAAATGATGACTTGGCAGATTATTGCTGAAACCAAACTGCAGAAGGCCACAAGTGATGCCCAACGTGCGTGCAAGAATATTGAGGACCAGATGGACCAATTTGAACAAAAAAAAGTCACAGATTTAAAGAAAATTTTGAAAGAGTTCATTCAGGTATTCAAAGATTTCATTTGCTCCTATAAGATGAATATATAATAAAGTCCTGTTATTTTCTGAACACTATGCAGTCATTTATCTAATTCACAGAGGAATTACAGTACAACAAGTTTGCCTCGTAGTAGTTTCTAGTGATCTCTCAAACTACGACAATAATAGTTTTTTTTTTCAGAACATGTTGATAATTCATAAGGATCTATTTCTTATTTTATGTGTGTATGTATGTAATGTTTCATCCATAGCTCATAAATATAGATTTTCTTGTATCCTCCCCAGACTGAGTTAGCCTTCCATGCCAAAGCACTGGAGCTGTACACCAAGGCCTTCAACCAGGTGTCCAGTATTGAGGAGGAAGATGACCTGGAGGTGAGACAGTCATGCAATTAATGTTACTTGTTACACTTACATGGCCAACCTTAATACAAACCATTATCTACATGAATTTATATTTAATCTATAAATTATTCCATATGAAGTTATCAGTTTTGAGAAGATGAATACACATTACTGTTGTGTGCATTATTATAAAGAAAATAATCTACAGTTTTGCAAGATAGTTTTGTTTGAAGCATGTTGATTTTCATCCTTAACTGAATGATATAGTATTCAACTTTTGCTTGAGGTATGCATGATTATCACATTGTATTGGTGTCCATGATGTTATCTCTAGCCACTGACTCTTGTACTTGCAGGCATTTCGTAACGCAAGGGATGTCTTTGATGCGGTAACTGAAGTGTTTTGTTGTACTGTACTGTACCTCCTGCTTGTCTCTTCAACAATCTGAGATTTTGCTTTGACTTTTTCTAGTTTCATGCCTGTTACTTTTTTTTTCTTTAAACTTGCCTTTTGTATGCCCTGCCTGGATATTATTTTTTTCCCAGCTTGTATTCTAGTCTGATAAAAAAATTATATATTGTTTGAGAGGACATTGATATGAAATATATAGATTTAGTCAAAATTTTGTGTGTAAATTACCAGAAGCAGTTATTTAATGCTAGATATAGTTATGCTTATTTTCTTTTAAATTTTCTTAAAGTTTTATCAATGTTTTAGGAGTTTCGCAATGCTCTGAAAGGCAATGCTGCAGGTCGAGCAGAAGCTGTAGGGGCTGGTGAAGGCTCCTCCCTCTCTCCAGTCATCATCAACTCACACCACAACAGACACACTCATAAAAAGGTGACTTAAATAGTACATAGTAAACAGGGCCAACCTGCCATTAAGCATCAGTTATTGGTGATATAACTATAGCATAAAGTGTTGTGAAGACATGCTGTTGTCACCTTCACAGTGATCCCAGTGTCCTTGTGTGGAGTGATAGATTACTGCCATGTCAAACCCTATCACGGCTACTCCATTAGGGATATATTGCTGCTTATTTGATTGATTGACTTATAATGTGATATATGGTTTTGTGACTTGGTATCCATACAGTGATTGATTGTGATGATGTACATGTGTTCCGTTTGTGCACCATGTTTGTCCACATTCTGAATTGACTAGATGAAATTTGACTAGATGAAATTGTGTGTACACAAGTATCATTCTGGCCTTGATTTTTTTTTCTTGTATAGCGTGATCTGAAAAAGTCAATGGAGAAGCTGCAGGTTGAAGACTATGAAGAAATTCATCAAAGCTCATCTAGTGACGAGGATTGACCATCTCATCTGTAGTGTTGGGTAAGTAGATCAATGTACTTGACCTCAATGATGGAGGAAGGCATTAACAAAGGTGTACTTGTCCTATTCATTTTGATATATCTATATCCAATTTGTTTGTTGACCAATAATCATCAGATTTAGGCTGGATGTTGAATAGAGATCTTAGAAGTGATGACTTTTACACACAGATGACCTTAACAGCACTCATAGGTTCCCAGGAAGAGCAAGACACTACTTCGGACATAGAGTGGAAGCATATAAGATGGAAAACCATTGTTTGAATGGTCCTTGCATGGACCATTTATATAACTAACTTGTTACAGATATATATGCTTCTGTATGGGAAGCTTTATATTTTTGTATCTTTTTATTTATTTATTTTTTTTTTTACTATTTTCCATGACCTCTTGTATCTCTTGAGTCTCGTATAAATAGATCTTATTTATCCACTTTCTCCACTACCATATACAAGTGTATGATTGTGAGGATAACATTTTACAGTTATAATTAATTCACAATTCAATAAAACAACTCAATACAAAATCAATTATATTTGTAATGAAGACCATAATTGATCTAGTTATTTTTTTTAGAGGTATACAATATTTAAAGTAGACATTTATGAATAATCTTAGTGAGATACAAGTTACAAGTTGTGTGTGTTGTTCTTCAGCTGGTGAGACCTGTGGAAATAGTTCAATGATTAAGCATCATGTATCAAGCATAATCATTATAAAAAAACTAAACCATTAATTCATAAAAGGTAGAGCTGCTAAGATTATATTCCACATGCAGTCTTTTCTAAGAGTAACCATTTTATAGTGATGAAAATTCAATGTAAAAAGTATGCAACTTAACATCCACTCACCCAGGTAATCATCCATAAGTGTTCCAATAGCAAACTGAAAAAAAAAAAAGGTAATTATCAATAACTATTTTCTAACCTAAAGTTGTTCCAGAAGAAAAATATTGACTAGAATATCAGTCAAAGAAGGAAAGTATGTCCAGTGAAATGACCCCCACATTCTGTCTCAAGGCTGTTACCTAGTTTAGGGAAAAGAATGGATTATTTTTCAAAAAGACTAATAAACAGTTTAAGAAAAATAATAATGAAGGCTTCATTGATGCAAACCAAATGTCTTTAATTTAACTTACTATATCAGTTGCGTCGACTCTGGTTCCAACAATTTTCACTCTTATTTCATCGTCTTGTTGAATCACAACTTCCTGAAAAAATAATGTTATTTGCTTATTTATAAAGCCATAAATGGAATGGATGCACGTTGTGAAACAAGGAAGGATGATTGTACGTGATAGAAGTGAGTGGAGAGCAGTGGTGAATGAATGATTAATGACGCTGCCTTGACGACCGTTGGAGGAGGTTCTCACGCATCTGATGTGACCCTTGGATCATATCAGGTGCAGGGAGGGAGAGGACATGAGTTAAATATGAAGTGACAGTGGTAAATCTTGGGACCGTTGTGGATAAAACTTCTCCATGAATCTAAGGGCTAAGTGA
Source organism: Cancer borealis (assembly GCA_036785275.1). Taxonomy (NCBI): domain Eukaryota; kingdom Metazoa; phylum Arthropoda; class Malacostraca; order Decapoda; family Cancridae; genus Cancer; species Cancer borealis. The sequence goes on from JAXIVD010000997.1 coordinate 45,003, forward strand.
GAGGACTGTAGTGTATGTGTGTGTTTATGAGTGCCTTATTTTGGCTACCTCCCTGTAAGGGGATAACAGCCTGGTAAATAGAGGTAGATTGATCTTTCATTAAATATCACTGTGCCAGTTGTTCATATTTCACAGAAAATGAAATAACAAAATATTGTTATTCTAGTCTGCAAGTACTCACCTCATCTCTACTTTTGTAGCACGGTGGGTTGGAATTGGGGTCAAATTCAAGATCCTGAGGGATGGACTGAAAGGAAAACAATAGTGTTAATAAAAAGGATGTAATACATTGGTGAGTGTTAACTGAGTGTTACATCTTCAGTGTTCAGAGGATTTAGACAGATAACAGGAAGAGATAAATCTATATATCAAGGTAAATTAATTTTGATATTTACTTCTCAAAATTTACAATCTTGTAATGGTAGTTATTTTGAGGTCATCAATTAATATTGAGTTTGGATTTTTAACCTAATGATGCATAAGTACCGCCAATAATGCCCAGCAGTAATTATATTTCAATTTTACCCAAAATCAGTACTGTCTACTGATGCATATGTATGACAGAAAAACATTTCAAGGAAAATATTTAAGGGAATGAATGAAATGTATATACATTTTACACAATTACTATTCCGACTCACATGTCTAGAGATGAAGCATTGCATGGGTCCTATTTCACAGAAAAGTCCAATCTTGTTGATCTGTGTGACAACAGCATCCAATACCTCTCCTTTGAAGGGTCTAAACACGATGGCTTTATACTGCAAGTATTACAAGGGTGTTAGTAGTTTCCTGACCTGTATTTTTTGTGTATTGCAAGAAATGTTGCTACAAAAATTATCGTGACATATTATCTGAGAATGGAGTGATAAAACTCCAAAGTTGTTACTTAAATTTATGGACACTGAATATCAATGCTAAATATAAAGTTCATTCTTGAAAATAGATAATTCTAGAAATACTACTCAAGATGACATATATTCTTTTTTACAAAGAGTATTAGCATTATCATAAATCCAATAATTGAGGTCCATTTATCTATATATAAACCCAGCTAATATTCCCCTTTAAAGGTGATGGTCAAGACAAGGCATTTAGGGTTGAAGGAGATATTAATCTTCTTTCCTCCTTTATGCCTTGTCTTTTTGTAGGAAAAAATAAAGAAGAGTGGCTTCCCAGACCATTCGCTAGGTTCCTATTGGCTGCTTTATATGACCCGCAGGGGATATGGTGGTAGTATTGTTGAAGCCAAAAGTCATTTACCTTGATGGGGTAAAGCACGAATCCTCGGCCAACCTGGATCATGCCTGACCCTATGTGATCAATGGTGGTGACAGCAATGACGAACCCATACCTGCAGGGAACATAAGGATGAGTAAAATCATGAGTAAAGGAGAAAGATATGGTAGCATTTTCAGTGTTTTTCCTTAATCTATCTCATTCAATGTAGAAAAACGGTCATATACTTTTTCTACATTGTAAGTTTAAAAAACACTTGTACCAATCTAGGTTGAACACTGTGTGTAATACCAACATTATAATCCTGTTTCCTACCTCGGCTCGTGGCTTAAACATTACAAGTTTGATCCTGGCTCACGGCAGCTCCTTGGTGAAAGGAATAGGTCAACCCTAGCACAACTATATGCTCTTAGCTACATATTCTGGGGAGATTCTTTCATCCCCTTCAATTCTACAAAAAACTCATTACTCTGTGAGGAAACCATTGGAATGGCCATTTGAAAGATGCAAGTAGAAAAATTCAAATATAACTACTAGAGTAAGGTAAGTGTTGAGAACAAAGTTACCCAAAACCAAACAATAACCTATAAGTCCTTACTTTCCAGTACAGGTTCCTTCCACTTCAGTGAACAGCATCTGCCTCACCGTGTCCATCAACTGTGGCCCAAAGTAACGAGGGTGCAGCAGAATCTCATGTTCCAGGGAGATCTAGTGACAACATGTAAGTAGATTAGTTTTCAAAGGTTAGATAAGTTTCTGAGTAGAAGAATTAAACAAAAAAATCAGTAGTAGAGTCCGTTTATTTTATTGGTAAGTCTTACTAGAAAGTGTATGTGCTATCCTGACTAAGCACATAATTTCCTTTGCTTGCAGTGTAGTTTCTGAAGTAGCAAAATAAAAGGTAGTGTAATAAAAAGTCCAGTTCTTAGTTCCCCACTATGTATTCGTTGGGTAAATATTACTAAGTACACCAGTCTTACACTGCTGGACGAAACTTATTTTTTTGGGGGGGACAGATTTTGATGTTTTGAATGAATCTGAAAGTTGTTCCTGTCGCAAATCATTGTTTTATTTTTTTTATTTGCAACGAAAACCAATAAAGAATTAAAATAAAACATTAAGATCTAAAAGAAAAAATATTTTGTCCACTTAAAATGCCTAACCTAACCTAATAATTCACAACAATTACACTTAATTTGTGTATATAAATAGGATTCAAAATGTTCAGAATGACAAGCTCTATCCTATGAGATGTAAAAAATAGCCGCTGTGAGACTGGTGTACTTCTTAATAAATACCATTCATTGCTATAAGTCAAGGCTGAATGACGCAAACAGAACCTATGTGTTATGTTTGCCATTCTGTACATAGATCAACAAGCCTACAACACTCACATGGTAGAACATGTTTGTAGATTGAAGGCTGGAATTTCTTCTCAAAATAACCGTGTAAGTTCAAGTAATTTGAACAATTGTCTCCCACAAGAAGGGACAGACAGCCTCACACTGGCAGCTGATCCTTGTGTTTGTTTACATCTGTAGACTCGGCCGAGGCAGCGTGGAGCCAGCCTCACACAGAGGGTTATAATCGATATTTAGCTACGTTACATATAATTTCCTTCACTTGGAGCATCTGAGGGCTTGCCACGACTATACCAAACACATGGGCAGGTGCAGAGAGCTTCAATAAGAAGAAATGGCGGCACTTAGAACTCCATTGTTGGCCGGTGTACTGACAAGGTTGAGCCGCCTCAGTGTATCCTGCCAGCTAATACGCCCTTGTGTACAGACGCCTGTTATCACTGCTATCAAACAATCAAAGTAAGGATGTAATGCATGATTATAAGTTAACTAACCACGCCTCAGTTTTCGAACTTTTCACCACACCCCCAAACCTGACCTAACTTGCAAGGAATGGCAATGGTGTTATTTCAGAATTATGACTAAGTAGTAAGACTCAGGATCAAATAGTGCCACAAATTGATAGTCCACTTGTATTGATATTCTGATCTACTCCCACCACCAGGCTAACTCCATGCTACTCGTCCCTCCACACCAGCACCCACCACCGAGGCCTCACCGAGTTCTTTGATAATGAGAAAAACTGGGGAGAATTTGAGGTGAAGGTGGGCAGGGCGTGGAAGATAGAGGAGCTCAGGATCAAGAGCAATGAAGACCTCCACAAACTATGGTAGTGTTGGTACAGTGTTTGTTGTATTGTATTGTAGGATTACATGAGTTGGTAACATGTACTTTTTTTGTATAACACGACTCATGGGATGTTACAGCAGGAATTTACAGGATGTATAAAACCGATCTTGATACTTTTTGAACCTACCTCTTAGACACCTTTGTATGTGTTGGTGTGTGATCAGCAGAACAGTAATGTACGAGGTATATACTTTCAGGTTTGTGCTGCTGAAGGAGAAAAATATGCTGCTCACCATGGAACACGCCTGTGATGAGGAATACCACATCTTCCCCAACCCTGAGAGGATTGATAAGGTACAAGCCATAGGCTGCGAACAAGCTCAACGAGAACTTGTATTACATGACTTATTTCCATGACATTTTAGATTTTAGAGATTTGTTTGAACCATATCTTTCTTGTTGTAAAAGAAGTTTTCACACAATACCATGTTTTACTTTTTCTTCTTTATATAGGGTTTACACTTCTCATGTGATACTTGATGGTCAGTCTGTCATATAATTTGAGATAATTACTTTTATGATATTTCTATGCGATATTACTTTCAGGTTAAAGAAAGCATGGAAAACCTTGAGAATGTGGTGAAGGAGAGGAATCGTGCATATTGGTTGTTGGAGACTGGGGAAGACGGGGAACGGCCAGGAGCTATAGAAACAGATAATCTTGGTGGGTTCTACTCTTCAATTCTTTATATGGTATCTTATTTTAGAATTAATGTATAGAGTTAAAATAGTAATACTTATAGAAAGAGTTAAGTTATCCCTTTTTAAGTTTAGTCTTACAAGTAATAATAATTCTCTCCTTGTTTTCTTTCTGCTATAGGCCGACGTAGATACAAGAAGTTCACAGAGCACACCATTCCTTACTGGTCAACTAATCGTCCCTGGAGATTGAAGGAGACAAAAGCTATTGATACATTTTCACGCCTAATGAGAGAAAAGAAATATTTGGATAAGAAGAGAGCTCGAAAGTAAGTACTACACAGATTCACCTCTAATATTCATGATTGTGTTCTTGTTACAGTAGACTGACTAGGGAGATATGCTATTTGAAATCTCTGTTGTGTTTGGAAAGGAAAAAAATCAGCAGTGGTTTTGCAAGTGTGATTGATAGTAGTACTTACATGTTGTTTATATATCTGACTAATGTGATATTTGTGTTTAAATTTAAAATCTTATATATGAATCTTAAAAACTTGAAAAACTTATAAGTAAGCTAGACTGTCAATTGGTTCTTAATCTCACTTCCTTTCTTTATTTGCTCACCACAGCCGCATCAGGAACCATGTATGTATGTTGATGCGCCGCTTTCCCCATCTGGATCTGGATGTGGTGCAGCAGAAGTACCCTCAAGTGGATGTGAAGGCACTCAAGAAACTGAAGCGAGCCCGTGGCCACCATGCTCACAACGCTGTCTAAATACCATGTCCTTGTGGTGGGGAGAAGTTAGTGTGTACAGAATTCTACAGAAATTGATATAGACTGCTACCGAGGTGTCTTGTGTATTATTATTGATACAAAAAAAGATGATTTGGGTTGAATCTAAATTATGAAAAGAAATTACAGTCAGACATTCTTGTGTTGGAAAAGATGGAAGACTCTCAATTAGTGGAGCTATGTAGTGTATATTATGTATTAACTTTATAATAAACCATTAGCTCGAAATATAAGATTTGTTGAAATGTTTCCTGCCTTACATTTGCAAGAATAGGTCAGTATATTATTTGTTTCTTGATAAGACATAAATGGAAATGGCAAAATTAAAAAGGGATGACAAATAGTTAAGGGTTCTGGGAGAGATTACTCTCCCCTTCCTGTTTGCATTCCGTCCTTCTGTAGGATGGATGGAGCAAGTGATCTGGGAAGCCTCACCTCTATATTCTTTCATATGATAGAACTCATCAACGTGCATAAATTTGTATCAAAGCAATTGTGACAACATCGAAAACATGTTGATCCTCATTATTGGTGCTAAATCTTGGGCCGCAAAATGGGAAAATGGCTTTAACTATAGTAATCCAAAGAACTGAGATCAGTTTGGTATTCACCATACTGGGAACTACTATATTTAAATTTTCATCGATATTTTCACTAATCTAATACGGGAACGGGTGTAGTTGTGTATAGTATGCTGACTGCAACAATTTATTTCTATGTGATACGGTTGTAAATAAAACATCAAATAACACTTCCTGTAATAATAAATAGACGTGTTGAGGTGCAAAGAGCGGTTGGTTTAATGCATTGGTTCGCTGATCCACGACCACACTTTCCTCTTAATAATGCTATACAACATAAATAGTAAATACTAACAAATGATAATAACACCTAACAAATAATAATTTCTTAAATAATTTAGATCATAGTTATTGCTTGACACAAATATATAAGAAGGATACTATCAGTATATTTGAGTACAATGTTGAGAAAACGGAACAAAAAATGGATATGTTTGGCAGAAGAAGAAGAAGAGGAAGGCCGAGGAGTTACGAGTGTTTGAATATCGTTGTTGTGGCACTGTGAAGGCCTCTCAGGTGTGTATATAACAGTGTGTAGACAAAGAAATGCATGGTGTATGCCTCTGTGTTGTTTATCTAACAGTGAGAGTGTTAATAATGGAGGAAAGGAGGCTGGAAGATCGTGAGGTAGGCAAGGAGTGTGTAGGCTGCCGGTAGTTTCAATAATCCATCATTGGTAACACGATATTATGATGGTGTTTAGTAGATTTATATCAGTATTGCATCTATTAAACTGTCCTGTGAAACCTGGAAAGTTAAATACATGTACTTTAAGCTATATAACTATGATGCAGAGTTGTGTTAAATTATACGTTATATTAACTTTTTTCAATTTAAATTTGCGACATTTATTTCGGTAATTTTAAAGTGATTATGTCAGTACACGAAAGTTTTGTAAGTTGTTCAGGTTAGAAAGTGACTCTTCCAATGAAATTATGTTTGTATGGATCACTTTGGTTTACTGTCTTCTTTAATACTATTTAGAAGTATTAAGACAGTTTAAGATGCCTTCTGATGCCATTATTGTAAGGCATAATGGCAGGAAACATTACTATTCCTTTGAAAGTTCTCTGGGTAAGATAAGTGTTTTTCTATTTCCTAATAACTTAATGGCTTAACGAATTCGAAGATCAAGGTTATATGAGCTAACAACCACAGGACCACATTGGAAATAAGTGTGTATAATGCTTTATGTGTTATCCTCGGTTTTATATGTACAATTTTGTATATACCAAATAAAGTCAATCAATCAATGAAGGGAATATTGAGCATTGACAGATGCGATATACAAGTTATCGGTGAATCTTAACAGGGGCTCCGCGCTGAGCTAACCTAAATGTATTATACTTGTCCTTAACACATCTGTGAAGATTTTAATAAGTAGATTCCTATTTTAACCAAATACCGATATTAGATTACCCTCCAATTAATTATTTTTGGTTACTAAATGCTTACAACACATATTCCACAGTATTTTACGTTAGGTATTTATTTGTCATTATCACAAACTTTTATCACACTGTGGCGTGTTGGCATGTTTGGAGCTCCCGTCCTGTGGAGCTCATCCTGGTAAGAAATATTTTTTGAAAATTAAATGCAGCCTTTCCAAATCTAAAACAAAATTTAAATCTTACCTTTCTGAACCTAACCTAACCTTTGAAACCTAACAACCCCCTTCCATACTGCATTTAAACAATAATGAAATCTAACCTAACCTAACTACCGAAGGAGATGCATATAGTGTCATAAACTGGTCATCCATTACGCATCTCGTTGGAGTTCTTTTTCCAGGTAACTGCAATTTAGTATCAGCGGTGTGTGTAAAGTAAGTAAAGGAAGTAAGGATCTTGACAGGTGTGTTAGGTACAGTAAGTATCACTAGGTAAGCTAGTATATTATGTAGAGCCAACATTTGGGTCAGCTCAGCATGGAGTCCCTGTTAAGATTGTGTAAGTTATTTTAGAGTGACAGTGTAGGTGGTGACAAATACATGCTTTGCTATACTCAGAACAGAGTGGAACGGTGGTAGAGAGAATGGTGCTTCTTGTTCTTGAAAGGTGTTATTATTAGTTTTGTTAATGGTTGAAAAGTCCAACTGTAGCTGAAGTAATACAGACTACAGAGTATATGCAAAGTGAGCACAGCCTTAAGGTACAGACATAACAAGAATAATGTGCAGGCAAGCCTCTGTTCCAGCCTTTATATTAGCATTGTAGCACAGATGGAGTAAGTAGACAAGAAAAAAGCAGTTGTTGCATGTTCAAAGGTGCATTTGTGTGTAGTATGTAAGGAAAAACATAAGATATGTCAGTGAACTGTGGGTTTGTTTTGAAAACTGTTGTACAATCTGTGGGAGACATGTAAATTTAAACTTGAAATTTCTTAGTGATTGCCCAAGGATCCATTGCCATTTTTTCAGGCTGTGGCCAGCATTCCTTGAGCAACTGCTGATTATATTATTCAAGGATGACGTGAGTACTACATACTATGCCCAAGGTCCTGGAATATATTTACATGTGTGAACTTTTATACTGTAGCAGTGAAGCATGCTTGGTACCTACACACTAATGTTTTCTTTAGATAAACAACAACAATTCTTATTGTGGCTAAAAAGTAGATCAGAAAAAATTGTATATATATATATATATATATATATATATATATATATATATATATATATATATATATATATATATATATATATATATATATATATATATATTGATATCTGATTTCACTGAAGTTCAGTGTCATCATTTCATTGTTGTATTTATATTTTGTTGTAATTTTCCTTTGTTTTTTATGTTCAATTTTTTATTGATTCACTGTTTAAATTGCTTGCAGGGTGAAACATTCTACCAATGTTTTAGGCTTGTTTTTTTTATCTTATGAAATTGTATTTAGCTTTGGTGCAAGCAATGATCTTAGTGTCATCTATCTATCTGTCTATGGACTAGGCTTTGGTGCAAGCAATGATCTTAGTGTCATCTATCTATCTGTCTATGGACTAGGCTGAAATCCCACTAAAGGGGATTAGCCAGGACAAGGCACATATATACACACACATATATATACCCATACATTTCCCTCACATAGCCCCTAGGCCCTTAGAAGAGAAGAGCAGTGCACCCCTACAAACACAGCATGACAGGTCTGTCACTCAAATAGGGGTCGTATCCACAACAGGGTCCTAGGGTTTATCCTTACCATTTCATATTGAACTCATACCTCCTCCCTCCTTGAACCTGTACTGATCCTAATAGGTCACATCAAATGTGTGGTAACTGGCATCCTCCTCCACAAGTCATCAACGTTGCATTATTATTCATGCATTCATTACTGCTCTTCATTCACTTCTATCATGCACAATCATCCGTTCTTGCTCTACACACGTTCCTCTTTCATTCACACACAGTCCACACACTTCATTGGTATCATAGTGTCAAAACATGTAGTTTAAATTTTGTAAATAATTAGCATATAATATTTTCACTTCCTTGTTACAGTATTACCAAAATAGTATGTGTTTGTACATTGATGTTCTCCCACAGCTTCATCATTAGGAACTGCATTTCAGTTTCTTTTGAACTACTGCTTTACATCTTTCCCACTTGCAGTAGGCTGCAGGCACCGGAAAACACCAGTGTTACGAGAAGACAGTACAGTCTTAGATCAGAGGATTAGCTGATGCCAAATTTTTTTTTGCCTAATCGTAAAAAAAAACATTTTTTTTTAGTATTATTTACATTGTTGTAAGAGTAATTGGTATTGGGTCTAATGACTGTTAGTGTTTTCTTATCATTTGCATTATGAAAGCCTGTAATTTACACCTGGGAAATGCAAAAGTACCTGATTACAAATACATATTAGTCAATAGTAATCCTGTCCCTAAATAATTGTATATAGGTACTTTGTGTGGTGGTTGTAAGGATTGGTGGTCCAAGGCTTGGGTGTGGTGAAGCATGTAGCTACAAACTACTTCATAACATCTCTATCACTAGAGCTTCCATCATTTGCAGTAATTGTGGAAATAGGTTCATGCTGGGTGGATTGCTATCTGATGTGCTTCTAACTCTACAGTATGCACTACTAATGATTATCATACACAGCCATGTTCTAGGACCACCAATGTTCTCGATTTTGGATCAGTTACCACCACACTATCAGAAGAGGAGGTCTTGCTCTCGAGTGTATATTTGTACCTCAACTCTGATTATGTTCTACCTATTATTTGAGCTTGCTGTCTTTTAATGCATGTTTCACAATGACTCCAGGCATGAACATGAAACAATGCTTATATTTTTGCTGTTGGAGGCAAACATAACAGTACAAAAAATAGTGAGCTAACAGGCCATGGTATGAGATCCCTGTTTCCTTTATTCTAGAGAGCCAAAGATCTGCCACCGGGTACTTTCTCCTGGAAAATCAGACTCTGTATGTCCTCGTAAGAGGACCAAGGGTGTGGTTAAAGTATATCTTTCACAGGCTTTGACTACACTTGGTTTTCTAATAAAAATTCCAGTCTGATTTTCAAGGGAAGTAGCAGGTGACAGGTTTTAGTTCCTCATGAACGAGGGAAACAGAGGCTCCATGCTGTGCCCTGTTTACCGATTTATATTCTTGTCATGTTTGCCAACCTTAAGGCAAAAATATGTGATTTTTCACATTTATTCCTTATATTGACTGTATTATATGAGGTGTAAGCTATCCTCCTGGTGGATAATGGCTGCCAATCACGAGTTGAGTTCATCATGGCTGAATCACATATACACACCTCCACACTAGTTTTTAATGATACAGTATTATAATAATTTAAGTCCTATGCTTTTTACAATTTTTTTTGGCTACCAAAAAAAAATCAGTACAGTAATCCCTTAAAGTTAGTGGTGTTCCTATGTTGGAGATGGTCGGGGTTTGGGCTCAAACTGCACACCTTGATTTATCTTGAGGCAAAAGATACATGGTCTGAACATCTGTTCGTCTTCAAATCACAGTAGTATTGATCAAAATTTCAAGCAATAGGAGGCATTAGAATGGAACTTTTGAATAGAACAAAAAGTACGTGAACTTCAAATCCAATTCCTTAAGCACCCTAAAACAACCTCTCGACATTTTTACATTGTATGAACCCTTAGAATAATTTTGTATCTGGGAACCCTCCTCATAAAACAAAAAGGTTTATTATTATTTTTATTGTGTTTAGGCATATAATGGAAGCCTAGCAACCTCATGTGGAAGGCTAGTGTTTGAGAGCATTCCAGGTGATGAAGGCTGTGTTATAAGGTGCCACACTGGGTCCTCAGCCAAGGGACTATATTGAATGTTTACTTATAGACACGGATGGGGAATTGGCATCACTTTGTGGCTTGAAGTTGCTTTTATTTTTTACAACCACTATTCATTTTCAGTGGAAGGGGTTGTATTTATTTTTGATTGACATTTTCTTCCACCCTTCCTTCCAACTATCAACGGGATCTTGTTCCCTGTGTTTCCTCCTGTACAGATGGTGTGTTCAGCAGCAGTCTTCTTTACCTTCACCACTTCATTTTTTTTTTTAAAAGAATGTGCAATCTGTATGAAGAATATATTACAATAGTACACTTAAGATATTAATGATAACTTGTGTTCATTATCCACCATTGATGGAACAAATCTTATTTATATACTGATGTAATTTATTCTTCTTCAGTACATACATGTGGCAATCACTCACTTTCTGTCTTGCATGCCTGGACCTGTGCTTTCAGACTATGACAAATGTACATGTGGTGACTGGGGGAAGGTAACCATGTCTTGCCTAGGGTCTTGCTTGGAAGGGACCACACAAGAAAAAAAATAGTCTAATATCCCAAAATCTAGATAACATACATGTCCTACCTTACTCTAGTTAATGTACAGTGGGCACAGATTTAATGCTAATAGTGTGGCATAATGGTGATCTTGCATTTGGATTTCATATGTGCATATATCTAACTGTACGGGTGTTAGTGTACACCTAGCGGCCGGGTGATGGTGTGAGCGATGGGTGAATGGGATACACTTTGTCCCATTCATTATTCCACTCACACCATCACTGAGCTGCCACATGTATGCTAACATGTGTTTAATTAGACATCATGACAGGATATACATGAACGTGAAATCTGAAAGCAGGATCACTATTGTACCCTCTCCTCGTTAACTTTGAATCTGCTCACACTGTATTTATATTTGTTTTATTGTGTTATAAAGTAGCATCAGCAGTCCCTTTTTATTGTATTGGTGATCATTAAGTATTTGATGGATGCTTCCCATCAGCTTCTGGTGCACCCAAACCTAGATGATAGGCTAGTGTAATGCATGAATGTACATAATGATATTTAAATGTACCAGATGGAAAACAATGCAGTGGTGAAGCTTTGTCTCCTATTGATCATTAAGTAATGCAGTTGAAACATGTCCAAATTTTTAAAATTATAAATGATAATCAATTTTATTAGCAGTTGCTACTTTTCAAAGACAAAACTTCAGGTGACGAGAGGTTTCAGAAAATGCCTCAGTACTCACAGTGTTATGGTGCATTTTCTGTTTTACCAGATCAACATCCCTTAACTTTCCTATATACAGTGACTACCCCTCCTCACCCTTTGCTTGTAAGGATGCTTATTATGTTTCAGAAAGATGAGTGAGTCACGCATGGAGTTTCGGCTCAAGAACACTCCTAATGACTGTATACAGAGTGTCAAGTTTGGTCCATCCTCCTCACAATTCCTCCTTGTGGCATCATGGGACAAGAGTGTGCGCCTCTTCGATGTGGTGAACAACAACATGCGGCTACAGTATCAACATTCTGGGCCCGTGTTGGACTGTTGCTTCCAGGCAGGTGGTGGTGGTGGTGGTGGTGGTGGCTTGGAAGACTTGATGAATGGCTAGAGACAAGCATCAGACAAGGCTATGTTGTTGTAGTACTTATAACTGATGAAATAGGTGTTTGAAGTTCTCCTTTTGACTGTTGGTGGTAATGAAAGTATACATTGCTTAGAAAGTCATTGGTGCATAACATTTATATACTAATGATATGGTAACACTGCTGTTACTTCTGCAGGATGCTGTACATGCTTACAGTGGGGGACTGGATGGCCAGCTCAAGACCTTTGACCTAAACACCAACACGGAGTCAGTGGTGGGGTCACACGAGGCTCCTATAAGGTGGGTGAAGCAGCAGTGTTGAGGGAATGGTGCTGCTGCTGATGTGGCTAAAGGAGTGTTTGATAAATCAATTTAGAGTGTTAGTTTGAGGAGTGTTTGATAAATCATTTTTTATTTAGTAATTTTTATTTAAAATAAACTGGAACGGATTAATTGTTTTTACATTAATTTCAATGGTAAAAATAGCTTCATAATTCGAATTTTCTCAATTCTAGCAGCCGAAAAGAACGAATTAAGTTCGAATCAAGAGGCACCACTGTATAGTATTTAGATAGACTTGCAAGTTTCAAATTTCTTTAGTTATCAATGCTAAAGTTATGATTTAGTGAAATTATTAATGTTAGGTGTATGGCAATGTGTTGTGATGGAATGAGTTAAAAGTATTGACAGTAATGTTTATTGATCAGGTGTGTTGAGTTCTGTCCCGAGGTGAACATGATCATCACTGGCTCCTGGGACTCCAACATCAAGCTGTGGGATCCCCGAGGCCCACGTGAGGCTGGCACCTTCCAGCAGCCTAACAAGGTCGGTGCAGAGAGGGAGTTGATGGAATTATTGGAAATTTACCTTATTTGCACTTATATTTAAAATGTCAAAATACCAATTCAACCATTATAATTTTTCTTTGAGATTAAATCTTTTATCGTTTACTTACATACAAGTAGTTTTGCCATACCAACAGTTGTGTTTGTAATCCTTTGAGTTTTATTACATACATTTCCCATCTTTAGGTATACACAATGGACCTGAGTGGAGAGAAGCTGGTGGTTGGGACGTCCAATCGTAAGGTGATGGTGTGGGACCTTCGGAACATGGGATTTGCACAGCAGCGGAGAGAATCCTCCTTAAAGTATCAGACTCGGTGCATTCAGTGCTTCCCTAACAAGCAGGTACTGTGCTATGTCAATACTAACTTGTCCATATTTCAATTGTTTGTGATGAAATTGTAGTTGGATGGCTATCAATCTGGTTCAGTTTCAGTCCCATCAAGATATATTCATCACAACCAGTGTTGCCCTGAAATATAGTTGCTGTATCATGCCAATTAATATTTGTTGTTTGTGAATATGTAGTATGATTTGCTGGCCATGAAAAATAAGTAATAATCTAAATTTTATTTCTGGAAAACCTTTGTTATTAAATTAGTCAATATTTTCTCCACCTATATTTCATCAATCATTGAATTGAATGCATATGCAATTATTTTTTAAGTTTTATCTGCTTGGGTAATGTTATAAATCAATGATAATATTATGTGAGTGAATGTTTGCTCTCCCCAGGGTTATGTGGTGTCCAGTATTGAAGGTCGTGTGGCTGTGGAATACCTTGATCCAAACCCGGAAGTGCAGAAAAAGAAATATGCTTTCAAATGTCACAGACTCAAAGAAGATGGTATTGAAAAAATATTCCCTGTTAATGCAATTAGGTAAGTCAAAATTTTATAATTGTGCATTACAATGTGTGTTTTTAAGTTCTGAGGGAAAAAAATAACTTTGTAATATATATTTGATACTACAATCTAATCAATATATGTACCATTGAATGATAATCTCACTCGCATTCACTCTCAATGTCCTTCAACACACTCGTCCGAACTGTTTCACTCGGTGTTGTGTTGTGTCACTAAAGAAGTGTGTGTGGAACTAACTGTTCATTGATCATCTTGAGTCATCTTGTGAAGAGACTCAAGCTAATACTTTACAGCAGAATGGAATACCAACTCATACCGATAAAAGAATGGCTGAGTGACTAACTGAATATTACAAAAAGCTAGTTTTAAGAATACGATAGTTTCTACTGGGCTGCTCTGTAACTTTAATTTTTCCAGGAATATATGCTTGTGTACACTTTTATACTATGCCATCCTGCTATTTGCAAGTTGGTTATTGATGATGATTACTAATATTACTTTCACACTCCAGTTTTCACAATGGCTACAACACCTTTGCCACGGGAGGATCAGATGGCTACGTCAATATCTGGGATGGATTCAACAAGAAGAGATTGTGTCAGTTCCATCGTTATCCCACATCCATCTCCTCACTCTGCTTCAGTAATGATGGTAAAGTTAACCGGCATCAGGCTATAACACTTTTAATAACTGTGCTACTGTTACTGGGATGTACACAAGGCATGATTATACAAGTAGAAAGTGTCAATATGTTTTTTGAGTTATACATTTTTGAGTTGAGGTTATTGACTACGATTTTGAGGTGAGATTGTAAGTAATGAAAAGAATGTAGAGCTTTAAAGTAGAAAGTGTAAGGTTAAGGGGAAGACTTTACAATTGATGAAGGGATATGTTAAAGTGTTGCATTACCTACACTTAGTGTTGAGGAAGATGATGTGTGACTAGAGTACAATGAGGTGAAATGTAGTTTATAAGTTTATAGGTGAAATGTGCCACTGACAGCTGGTATATTGACCTTGAAGTGGCTAGAGTAAACTACTGAAAATCTAGTAAGGTCTGATAATGAAAATAGATGGAGATAATGGATTTCAAGAAGAAGCAGTACATTTTGAATAATTTGTTTTTCTTTTTCTTCAGGGAACATCCTTGCCATTGCATGTTCATATATGTATGAACAAGAACAGATTGATCCCATGCCTGAGGATTGCATCTTCATCCGCCGAGTAACAGACCAAGAGACTAAACCCAAGTAGAATGTGCTCACATCAGGAATCTTAAGTCGTCCAGCCCAGAACGGTCCCCTCAACCTCTTTGCTTCCTTGGGCACTTCAATAACACGGGTCCAATGTGTGTCTAGGATGGTGGGACACGGCACTATTGGTTGTTTCAGCCGATAACAGTAAGGGTCTTTATTGTTGTATGCCAGCTATGGAATTATTTTTAATTTGGAGTAGGAATAGAATTGATCTTCAGTTTGCAGAGAATAAGTACATTTGTAGCTCTGATTTTTTCCATTCCATAGGGCATTATGTAGAACAAAGATAAAACAAAATACAATGTAATGTATGTTTCTGAGAGACTTGCATGCTGTCATAAGGAATTGCTTGGTCATCTGAAGTTCTAAGATGGCGTAGATGCTTTTGTTAGCCCTACACGGAGTACTCCTAGTGATCCAGAAAGGTACAGGTAGAACCATGGATATACAAACTCAACTGTGATTGATTCAGTGGACACATTTGCAAGGATTAACTTCAGACCCAACAGGAATTACAGATGATAAAATGTAATGGTTCAAAAGAAAAATATTTGTCATTATTAAGTATATCCAAAAGAGAGAGACCATTGTACATGGTTAGCATTGAGGGTGCACTGGATAGCCTATCTGGCTGGATAAGGGTTGTTATCTGATATCTGACTGGACACGAGAAGTAAGTGGTTCTATAGACCGGATAATTGCAAGAACAAATGACAGTCGATAAAAAGCTTGTAAAGTCATAATACTGGGTGGCACAGATAAAAGGGGATTAATATTTTATTCAAAGAAACAAGTGTTTTATAACAGAACAATCCTTTTTTGTTATTTAATTGCCAAAGAGTAGAACCATGACCCACAAAATCAGTTCACACTTTTTGATGTTCATCTGGAGAACTTCTGACACTATTGATGGAGAAACAGGAGCATCTCTCCTCTTTTTGGGAGTAGTCTGATGTGCTTCTCCTAGAAAATGTCATATTCCAAGTAGAGATGCTGTGAGTACACCGATGATGCAGGTGTACAGAGTTATTTTACAGCTGTATGGCTCAGCAGCGGGAACTTATCCTTATTTATGCCTAGCCTACATGGAATGTCAGGAGGCGAATATTACTATGACCATTCATGACACTCATCAAGGAACAAAGTCTTCCCATTTGCCTTGTTGTTCAGGAACTGTACTTTGAACTAAGGGTCCACTCACTGAAGGCATTTGGCAGCTCATTATGGTCAGTGGTAAAGTGTTGGCACACGCTGTAACTGTGGGTGTTCATCTCCCGTCGCATTGGCCTTTGATCCTGTGGTGGAAATTAATCTGTTACCCCGGGACACAGGGCCACTGTGGCATCAGAGTCTCCACAGTTTACCTTCCTCAGGTTTTATATAGGTACCCATTTATCGACTAACCTGTTTGGGAGGATGAACAGCTGGGTGAGCTGTGTGCCAACTGTCCTCGTCTGAGATCGAACTCAGACCAATGTGTTCATAGTCAGCTGTGCTAACTACTACACCACTGAGGTGCCTAGTGAAATATAGCTCCACAGTTTTCTAACTATCTAGCCTATCTGGTATCCAGTCTGATAGTAAAATTCACTATCTGGTGCACCCTAGTTTACATTCTGCAGTATTCTACATTTTATGGCCTGTGACACTTTTAAATTTACTGGAAAGTGAATAATAAGACTGGTTAGGAAACCGAATTGGTGTGAAGTCAACACCTGGCTCAGTGTGGTGGTGATGGTGGTGGTGGTAGGAGTGAAGGATGAGGATTATGATGAGGATAGTGAAAGATTGATCAACCTGTGTGTACTAGTTAATGATACTCAGTAAACTATCTATGATCTCAGGACCTAGAGATGGTGGTTCACTTGGATAACAGCTGTCAGACTAGAGGAACATCTGGGTGATGGATACAATCATAGTGCAAACATTAGGCTTCAGTTTGACTAAATGGACGTGTATAATGTAAGGACTATGTGTGTCTTTGTGATGCCATGGTTTTAATTTTCATTCTCATTTCTTATGCGGAATTTAGAACAGCTGATAAAATTAATATACATCTGTGCCATGAAAGGATTTTAAGCTTAGTGATTTTTTTCTCTGACTTGTGATTGATTTATCTCTTTATTTTTGTTTAGAGGAATCAGTCTAATTTCATAACAAATTTCAATACAGTTTTCCTTTACTTGTGTATTTTATAGTCTACTTTTTTTGTATTGATGGTGTACATATAAGTGAGCTTGAGTTAGTCTTTTCAGTAAGATGTTGGATGTGTTACAAAAATGGATGATTAAATTTTTTTTTAGTCTTGTGTATGATGCATTTTTATTACTATATCTTATAAGATATTTTCTGCAGAAATGTACTGCCAGTAAAACTTTATACTAATAATTTCAGTGACACATATGAGGGTGTGTCAAATTGTGTGTTGCTTGTGGTTTGTAGGTAAGTCAGTATGATGATCTCTGTAAGATTGGTGAACATTTCTCTGCGGAGGAAAATGGAATTAAAAAAAAAAAAAAAAAATGTTTGAAGACATCAACAACAATTGGTCTGAGGGAGTCATTTCTATTACTGAACTAAAATCCTTGAATCTGTAGAGTTTTCAACCAGAAAAAAAACTAACTGCGGTATTGTAATAATTTTATTTAGTAAAACATCTATCTATCTTTATGTCTGTCAATATTTGATAATTTGGGATCCTGAGGAGCTTGTTGGCCCTTCAGGAGATCAGCCGTCCCTAGGGGATTTGAAGCCTGAAAGAGATTGATGCCACCTCTCACTTCAGGGGATTGGATGCCATCCTGAAGCTTAGTTTGACTCTGCATTGGGCTGGCTCTGCCCCAGACTAACAGGACGTGTTATGAATAGTCACTTATTGGATGGCTGTGTTCGTTGTATTATACAACTACAATTTTATAAAAAAAAAAGCAAAACATTATATTTATTATTATTATTTATTATTAGTCCACTTTACATGAATTCAAATATTCCACGGAGGGTCTCATTTCTATCAACTCGTTCTTATTTTGCTGGAAATTTTATAATTTTTTTTATCCAGCAAAACTCTTATGATATTTTTTAAATGAAAAAAAAAGAGTATTTCCAAAATTTCAACTATGAATATACTAGAATGCTTCATTTGTCATATTTAGATATATAAATAGTGAAGAATAGACTTTCCATGATGAGTGGCACAAATTTGGTACATCCTCGCAGTTTGTACTCAGTCTATGGAATTGTTGGAAGTGAGAATTGACTTACAAAACAAGGTCCTGGTGATGCCTTACACGTTGATGTCAGACTTACCAAAATTACAATGAAGGTGAAGGTATTCTTCCTTTATCTTAAGTCTAGCTTAAGGAATCATCATACTCAAATAACAATGTATACAAAATGCTTTATTTACTTCCCTTTAATGTACAAGATAATCTGGCACCAAACTAGAGCATTATTTTTGTATGTGTGACATAAAAGAACATACATATGTTTCTCAAACGTACAGTTTAAATGTAATTAGTAGATACATAGTCATTCAACAAATTAAATCATGACCTTTTCACAGATTTCAAAACTTAAGTTATGACAACACTCCTGAACCTCCAAAGATTATTTTACGTGGCAAAAATCTGGACACATTAACCCACAGAAAACTCTTTTCAGCTCTTTTCAAAAAGGAAAAAAGCTGTTTTGTAATTGCAGCTGAATGCCAGGACTGCATATATTAATATTAGGACAAAAACTTGTTTTTCTGAATGTCATGGTTGTCGATACACTTCACAATTTTGGTGAGAGATCCTGACCACTACACTTTACTTTGTGCAACGAGGCTTCATTGTTGATGGTGTCCCTTAGTCATTGTACCGATGACATCCATGAAGTGATGTGCCGCTGATGCAGCATTTGGGGATTTTCTGGAAATCACTCATTTCCCACATTGATATCTTAGTATTTCTAAAGCTCAAAATGCCAAAGTACACAGTCCTTTGTTGTGGCAATGCATTGTGAAGTGTGGAGATAATGTGGTAGTCTAACTTTTGCTATGTGACAAGCAGGTGTTTATATGACTTTGCACCTGCATCTGTTTCTGATTCAGCAACCAAGAAAACAATTGTGGTGGTGTCACAAAAAATTTGTGATTAGAGAAAACTACATGAAAGTGTATAAAAGAAAATTATCCATGAAACCCGAAAAACATGTATCTGAGAGAAGTTCACTGACTGCCACTTGATGGTTGAGTTCAGTGCACTGAGCCATTAGAAAATGAGTTGTCATGAGTGAACCTGCACCAACGTGGTGGTCAGCGTAACGTGCCAGTGAAACCTTGATTAGGTGTGATTTACAATACCAGATATGAGTAAACCTGGACTGCTGCTCATTCTCTGCAAAGGTGTAGACACAAACTTTAGCCAAACAGTGTAAGCCATGAGGTCTGTGTGGCCTCTGATTTTACAGAACTCATACAAACATGATGTTGATTTATACAAAATTTCATAGTAAAGTTAGATAATGCAATGAAGAACATTAGGGATGAATTGATCTGCATTTTTTGCACTGTTGCACATGACAGTTATTGAGTTTTACAACACTGTCTTTCTGTATAATATTCATGTGAGTGTGGTGTTGAATCACCTAACACCACTCTACAAGGAGATTATATCAGGAATTATTTTTAGATCAAGCAGGAAGTTTGTATTTCTCAGCAAGCCTGTTGTTGCTGTGGGCCTGAAACAACTTGCTGGGAATGGTGGTGCACCGAGCAAAACATGTATTATGGGAAATCATCATCCTTGGAAGGTAATGGTTTTACTGCCTGCATGAGGATAGATGTGTATTCTTTTTCATCACCTTAATGAGGAATTTTATGTAGTTAATCAGAATTGAAGACATTGGTAGATGTAGGGAAGCATTTGTGTTCAAATGTGCAGGTAAGTACAACCATTATCAGGCCCTGACTAGCCTTGACCCTCCAAAGGCTTGTGGTCCTCATGGAGTTGCATCTTTGTCTTTGAGAGCTGTGCTTCCGTGCTAACACCATGCCTAGTCAAACCTTTTCATCACTGTCCATCAACAGCTACCTTTCCTTGCCGTCCTTGAGAATTGTGCTTCCGTGCTTACACCATGCCTAGTCAATTTTTTCTGTCTGTTATTGACGTCCACTGTTCTTTCTTAGTGGAAGTTTGCTTACAGTCAATCTGTCCCATAGAAGGGTGACCGGTACAATTCTTCAATGTTCTCATGTAAATTCAATTTCTAGCCTTTCTATTGATCTTGAAACTATCCTCATGAGGAAGATTCTCAGTATTCATCTTCTCTGATCGCTTGTTGGATTTCACAAAAGGTAGTTTACGGTTAATCATATTTTTGAGCTCTTGGTCATCCTCGCTTAGGACAGAGCTTCTCATGCTATCTCATGTGGTGGACTGGGAGTTGTATTTTCTTATATACAAGAGACCGGTGCCATTATTGTGCCACATTGTTATCGTATTCGCATAGGCGCATAGCACATCAGATCAGTCTTCACTGTAATGATATTCTTTAAACATTATAACTCATATCAAATTATACAAAAACAGTAGAATAAATATGCATAATAAGATTTGATATATTTTTTATTTTGCTCCTGTAGTGAAAAGTGTAATACTCTACTACAAAAAGGAACATGTATCTAAGAATGAAGACAAAATATATCTTGGAAATAGAGTATGAGATTCTTCATGTAATTTATAAGCAGATGACGTGTTCAAAACCTTACTAATGTCAAAAGTGAGGCTGGTTCTTGCCTTTCTTTGTCCAATTTTTTCATATGCTGTTGAGTTTTGGACTGCAATCAGTGTGTGGACCATTACTTTAATCATCACTGTCTTGAGGGTTTGGTGATCACTGTTCTATTGCTTTAATGCTGTATTTCAAAAGCTTTCAATGGTCCTGCATAGATCAGTATAATCCAAACACATGTAGATTCTCTCTCTTTCTCTGCAGCCTCATCTCCTGTTACTTAGAACATAAGAAAATAAGGAAGCTACAAAAGGCCCGGCCTATTTCTTTATTAAATCTACATTTATATAGTTTGAATCCGTTATTTCTTGTTCTATCCTGACTACTGATCGTAAGAACTTTTCCTACATCCCCCTTATTAAATTTATTAAAACCCTTCACCCACTTAAATACTTCAATCAGATCTCCCCTTACTCTACTTGATGGTTAATGTTCCATTCATACCATTATTGATGTTACAGTTTTCAGCTTTATCTCTCTATTCTTATATTAATCACCTAAGTTAACTGGACATTCAGAAAATAATTTAATGATGAGAAAACTGGCGGTGCAATACAAAATAGAGGATGAGAAAGTGTGTGTTCATTGTATTTAAGGAAGCCATATTATGTAATAGGGGCATTAGGGTTGGTGGTTAGGGTGAAATAGTGAAATGGAAATAGCATGTGTAATAGGTCAGTAAGTTGATATGAGTAGATGGTAGAGTAAACTATGAACAGAATGACATATGAGAGGAAGTTGTAAAGGTAATTTTTATGAGGGAATAACATCAGACATGGTAGGATGACAATTTGATAAGGTGAAGTAAAGTGAAGCTACGTTGGATGGATACATAGGACTTGTAGCACTAGAAGGAAAGGAAAGGGTGAGGAGCTAGGACGAGGATGAAAAGGTAACAAGAATGAGTGTTCAGCATCCATGACAAGATGTTCAATAAAGAATCAGGTATAATAGAATGAATACGGTGGAGTTAGAGGAGGAATTATCTTCATTTGCTATAACTTATTTCAGTATTTCTATCAGCAGCTTTTGTGTTATATATACAAAACAATAACGTCATTTTAACCAGTAAATAAGGTTGATATGACAGAAATGTACATATAAACATTTATATTCATGTTGCCTGTCATTGAAGGGCAAGCTGGTTGCTGATTGGCTGACAGTTGTTATGGTTGCCCTCCTGACGTTCAGAGTCGTGTGTTAGCTGCCTTCGGATTGAAATTAACGTCACAATGGCAGAGAAAACGCTTTGGTGTTCACATGTTGAGTCAGGCGAAGAGAGAGTGAATGATGGCGGTTTATCGACGGTATCATCGCTGGAGCAGGTGTGTGTTAGGCGTGTGGCGCTTGGCAGGTGTGTTAGGCGTGTGACAGGTGTGTATTTACCTATAACTATAGTTGTAATATACAGGGCTTGAGTTACACTCGTGGTCCTGTCTCCGTATCTATATTCATCGTCCAGTTATGACTTCAGTTGTACATTCTTTGCCATTATCACCTCTTCCTTCAGTCCATTCAGTCGTTCAAGCGAATTCCTTTTTGCAATTTGGTAAATCTGCGTAACTACTGCTCGGACGGTATTGATATAAATATGAAGTCCTATATACTATACATCGTGTATTCAACACATCAGTAAAGGTTTCAGGCGGTGCTCGTTATTATAAACAAATATAGGCCATATATGGCAATCAGGAAAAAATGTAAGGTGAAATCCCTAACTTTTTGGGCAATAAATTATAAAAAGATTATACAACCGAACCTAACCTAACCATAACATAAACAACATAACATAACTTCAAAGATTTACCATTAATTCAATACATGCTTTTACTTATGCGGAAACCATATTACTTAAACATTCCAGTTTTGGTCTGGTCATTGAGGTTGTAATTTTTCTCATCATATCTTTATTAGGTGTGTTAAGCGCATGGTGTGTGTTTACATAGTTGTATTTATCCACTGATAGTATGAAGGACCCGTGCTACACTCCTATGGTCTTGTCTCCTTGTTTATATTTGTCTAGTTTTTTCATATAGTTCTTGTACATTCTTTGCCATCATCACATATTCTTTTAGGTCATTCCAAGTTTCTATACTTCTCTGGGTAAATATGTACGTTTTGAAAAATGTCTAGTTTTGCACCGTCCAAGCTCTGCCATGTTATTACTGTTATTTTCTGTTTAATCCAACATCATGTAATATAACTAAATCTAACCTAACCTAATCCCAACCTAAACAAATTTAACCCAATGCTGACCCAAATGTTGACTTTACACACTATACTTACTGTCCTGAACACATCAGTGACAATTTTAATGAATGCAGATCCCTTCTTGACCCACACAGCTCATATCAAACTGCAAGTACCTGAGAAAATCTAAACCTAGTGAGGCACATAATACATTTACTACATTCAGGACAGGCTAGGTTGGGAAAGGGTTGATTTGATGATTGATAAAAGAATAGAAAGGACAATGTGGTAGTGGGTGGGTAGTATAACAGATCCTTCCTTACACAGGCCAAGGTGGAGAAGGGTGTGGGTGCCATGCTGAACTGCTTCCTCAGCTTTGAAAAACATGAGAACAAGGAGCCTGCCTTGGAACGTGAGAAACACATAGCATTCCTGCGGCGGGGTCTGAAACACCTCCCTCAAGGATTTGTGGTGAGTTGCGTATTAGGATGAGGTGTAAAAGCCTCCATTTCCCTTGTGATGCAACTTACTCAGTGGTTCTCCGCATATAACTAATCACAATTGTACTATTTCCATACTTTTATGTTTTCTTATGATTTGCATTGTCTGGTGTTGATTGTTCAATAGTAGATCATCATTTTTTTTTAGTATGTAAGTAATGACCGGCTCCCTGAAAAGAGCCGTAATTTTCATCACTACTTCAGATAACACTTCAAACCTTTTATTTATAGTCATAGAACAAATATTCATAATGACAGTTGTAGAGTTTAATTAGGTCTATCAGATGCTGTAATGATATTTTCAATAGCTGTAATAGCTTTCAGAAAAATGAGGAGGAAAGTTATGTTATGGAAAAAAAATAAGGTTTAATTTTACTGCGTAATTATTAGTCATAGAACAAATGTTCATATTGACAGTAATAGAGTTTAATTAGGACTATCAGATGCTGCAATGATATTTCTAATATCTAATATCTTTCGAGAAAATGAGGAAGAAAGTCATGTTCTGGACATAAAGATACGGTTTAAATTTACTGCGTAATTATTAGTGAATGAAAGAACCGGCTCCCTGAAAAGAGCCGGAATTTCTATCACTACTTCAGATAACACTTCAAACCTTTTATTTCACCCTAGATTACTTTTTAAATGCTTGTTTAAGCTGATTTACATATAAATCTGAAAAAAAAACCTGGATTTTTTTCCAACCCTTATCATTGTAGTGTGGGAGTATTTATTTTTGAAAAGTTTTGATTTTGAACATTGTCTCATACAGTCACCATCCATCAGAGTCTGGATGCCAGTCGGCCTTGGCTTGTGTACTGGGCTGTGCATGCACTGGAGATACTGGATGCAAGGCTCACTGACGCTGAAGCCTCAGGTATTGTGGACTTTCTGAAGCATTGCCAGAACCCTAAAGGTGGCTTTGGGGGAGGTCCGGGCCAGTACTCCCACTTGGCACCAACCTATGCCTCTGTTAATGCCCTGGTCATCATTGGCACCAAGGAGGCCTATGATGCTATCAACAGGTGGGTCAAAGGCAACAAGGCGCAGAGTCACTGGAGTGATTCTGTTTCATTAAAAAGATAATTTACCTGATTGTCAAGCATTTTTCTTTTCTTGGAAATTGTTAATGTATGTCAAAATTACTTATTTTTGATGTGAATTTGTTTTGTTGTTACATCATACACTTGATATGACGCTAGAACATAATGATAAATCCAAAATGGATAGTATCTTTACCAGCACATGCTCTACTTATTAACCATCTTAGTGCTTGCCAGGTTTATGTGGACAATACAACAGGTATTAACAGTACATTATCTTCACAGAGAGACACTTCAGCAGTTCTTGTGGAGTACGCGTACAAAGGAGGGATCATTCCGGATGCACGAGGGAGGTGAGGTGGACATCCGTGGCGTGTACTGTGCTGTGTCTGTGGCAAGACTCACCAACATCTCCACAGAGGCACTGTTTGCTGGCACTCCACATTGGATCATGAGGTGAGGCTGCCATGCTGGGTTACTCGATCAAACTGTGCAATGATTTAGAACATATTCCTTTCTTAGGTAAGGACATAAAAGGACAGTATCTGGTTTTTATTTTGTTGAATGTGATGCATTAAATTAGAAGAAAAATTTTTAAGATTCTTGATAGGACTATAGGATAAAAATAAAATTTTTTTTGGCTAGAATGGAGAGGCAGAAAGACAGATGCATATTTTGTTTTTGGTCACACAGATGTAATATTTATATTTCTGAAATGAAACCCTACTATTGTTTGTTTTAGGATTTTACAAACTTTTCTATCAAATAGGACGTACCAAAGTGTAAGAAGCACAAATCATTTGCAAAGGAATATTGTTGAATGATGAAAATGCATTTTCCAATTACTTTATAGGTTTTAGCTCAATTTATTTTGTAACTTTATATATTTATTATTTCTACAATTCATAATCTAATGAAGAAGAAAGTCTGAAGAAATATGTCATGGCACATTTTAAGGGAGGCACAAATTAAGGGGTTTCCACTTCAAGATTTCAAGGAATATTATATTATTTCAATTATAACTCCAAGGTAATATTAAAGGATACAATGTGCCGCTGGTGTGCGTCGTTGCTTCAACAATGCCATACCATTGAAGCCGACCATCAGTCATTGGCATTGGGATGAGTTTGTAGATGCAATACTTGGCTCAATGTTCACCACTGGGTTATAGGTTTGCAGTGTTCCTTTGCTATTTAAGACAAGTTCTAATTTTGGGAAATATCTTGTTAGGTTGAGTCATCTTATAAGCATATACAGTACAGTGATAATGTTTGTTAAATGTTGCATGAAGCAGACTAGTTTGACAGAGCTTTATTATGCTCATTACTTGCTTGTTATGCTTGTGAGCCATGCCAGTGGCAGTACCAGGCAACCATCAGGAGAAAGGGGAATCAGTTTATTGTTATATTTATTGAGGTCCAGAAGGAATTTATTAATCTAGTCTTGTGCGTGGAGGCTACTGAAGATTGTGCAGCCTGGCAGGCTGTCATTAGGTGAACTAATTTAATTGATGCAGCCATGTGTGTATCTTTCAAAAGGATGATAATGATGATGAACTGTTTATGTATAATGTTAGAAGTGTAAGTGTGAATAAATATTCAATTGTGACCTGATTATCTTGTGTGTGCAGATGTCAGTCTTATGAAGGAGGGTTCAGTGGAGCACCGGGCATGGAGGCTCACGGAGGCTACACCTTCTGTGGCCTGGCTGCCCTCACACTGCTGCACGCCCACCACCTCTGTGACACACCATCACTCCTGGTGTGTTGACTACTACTTATTAATTAATTAACATTACCTTTCTCATATTGATTTAGGGCATGAGGTTAATTCAATAATAGTGCTAGCCACACTTGTTTCTTGAATTTGTCTTAATAGAGTACATGCTTATTATTATGTGTGTCCTGTGTTCCGAAACTAACTGCGGCTATTGTCTACAGCCTGACACACATTGTTGTTGAATTTGTTAGTTTTAACTGTGACCTTCAATTACTGTTGGATCAGAATAAGAGGTGTGTAGAGTGATTGATGTTCTGTATGTAGTAGTAAAGGATTTTCTTTTTATACATAAAATGCATAATATATTGGCTACTGTGTATGAATGTTTTTGTACCTTATGATTAATTCCTCTATGCATCCACAACAACAGAGGTGGGCAGTAAACCGACAGATGCGATTTGAAGGTGGCTTCCAAGGGCGGACCAACAAGCTGGTTGATGGTTGTTACTCCTTCTGGCAAGGTGGCCTCTTTCCCATCCTGCACACCCTGCTGGCCCAGGACGGTAGGTCACCTACTGGTGTGTGTGTGTGTGTGTGTGTGTGTGTGTGTGTGTGTGTGTGTGTGTGTGTGTGTGTGTGTGTGTGTGTGTGTGCTAGGATCTACTGCAGCATTCTTAGCAGTATTCACCTGTTGCAGAAGGTTTATAGTTTGTTTAGTGTACTCTTAAGGGAACTTGATATACAAAAATGGTGGAGCAGTGTGTGGAAGTCTGTGATGGCGGCATAGTAATGTGTTGTGATGTTACATGTTCACAAATTTCTTCAAATGTCAGTCATGATCCATGGATCTTACAGATGCCCAGAACTTGAGTGCTGAACACTGGATGTTCAGCCAAGAGGCGCTGCAGGAGTACCTGCTGATCTGCTGCCAACACTCCCGGGGTGGACTCATTGACAAACCTGGAAAGTGAGTTACAGAGTTTTTGAATTTTGTTACATTGTGATCATTGTTAGTATTGTTCATCTGTACATATTTCACTATCGTCACTATGAATGTCATTCTAGAGTGATTGTTAAGATAGTAAAATGCAGAATGAGCTGCAGTGTTTTAAGTAATGAGACTCATTGAATTTTAAGGCATGATGTTTACACCACCAAACATCACACACCATTGATTTTGGGATGAAACCCAATGTCATCTTTACTAATATTTCTCATTCCAGGCTGTTAGTCATTAGTGCTTAGGAACAGGTATCAGATATAGACATATAGATTATAGTATTAATTCACAAGAATGTGGTTTTAATTGCTAGTATTATTAATGAGTATATACTGCCAGCTGACTTTTGTCAATTAGTTTGTTTCCTTCTGCCCTGATTTGGCAAATCTGCTGAAATGCTCCTTGACCTTCTCTGAGAGGAAAGTACAGTCGTCCCTTAACATTGGTGCTGGTTATGTAACAAATCCCCTTGAATGTTACACAAATATGTGCTGCTCCCCTTAATAACACTTCCTTATATAACTAAAGAAAAACCCTTTGTGTATCTTGAAAGATATTATAGTTGGTACAAAGGCTTTGGAAAAGGTTAAAACTAGTACAGTACAGGAGGAAAATACACTTACCCATCCCACGATGGTGCACAAAACCCCATCAATACCCAAAATTATTACGAATAATTGAATCTGTGAATGTTAAACCTATAAATGTTAAGGGGATCGACTGGATGTATTTTTGGATGAATATTTTTGAAACCCAGGAAAATAACTTTTTGCACTCAGTGTGTGGGGAAGGGTCTGAACTGTCAGAGGGAGACAATTTTTTCAGCAAAATTTAAAAACCAGTCTCACCAGAGCAAAATTTAAATGTCCCACGGTGTTGCGTCACTGCCTCACACGTGCCTTTCCAAATGATATGATGGTGACACTGGTATTATTCACATAAATCACGTTATAAGTTATATTCTTTTTCCACATTTTGCCCTCTTATCTGCTGTGTGTGTGTGTGTGTGTGTGTGAGGGAGCATGTGGCTGGCGGTGACCACTGACTCAACTCATTCCAAGAGGTGTCTGAAGGAAGCTACCAAAATCCCAATAAGTTTTTACACTCGAAGGTGTGGAATAAGTGTCCTAATAAAAAAACTAAGGAGAAGGACCAAAAATATCAAGCAGGAGACTTCTAGGAATAAATCTGGCAACAAAGAGAAAGGTGGCGCCTTCTGACACCCTCACCATTGAGTGACTAATACCTTTTTGAAGGGACGACCAGATGCCTATTTCAGTTTTCTACAAAGTAGAAGGCATAAACAATGTTATGTGAAGATTTTGTGCCAATCAAACAAAAACAAGTGGCAAGACACAGAGGACATGGAAATAAATCTTTGACAGCCATTATCTCGAAATATGTTTTTTCTGGGTTTGAAAAGCCTTACAGACTTTACTATAAATTTGATTGTATATTGCTTTGCATTAATAAGTAGTAAAAACAAAAATCGATTTTTGCATCTTAGAAAATTTGAAAATTTTTGAAAAATAACGAAAATACAGTGACCGAAAATAATGTATGTGATTTTTAATTTAATTAAAATTTTTTTTTTACTAAGCCGAAAAACAACATTTTTAAGAATTCAAATTGTAGAGGTACATGAAAGGTTTATATGTTTTTTTTTTTTTCTTCAAATCAACTGAATGATAAACGAAGGCTGTGAGGCAAATTAAATTTTTTTTTTTTTTTTATAAGTTACCCCTTGGTGTCAGTAGTTGTCAGCCAAATCTCATGAAATTCACATGAAGTGATAAGTAAACATATACAAATAACATACTAAAATTTCAGACCCATAGGATATACCAATCATGCAAACTGCACCAACCCGGTCAATCCTCTTAAGAAAGGACTGTAATATTTTTGTATTATTGTGCTGAAATTAACACTCATACAATCAACCAAGCTGGAAATACATGATGCCTGGGATCGACAGTTATATATGTTACATGTATTGTACTTATACACCTCCTTCTTCAGCCTCAGATTCCAACTTGGTGTTTGTTTAGCACAAATTAGATTTTTTTTGTAATAATAACTATGTAACTTCCATGCTTTATTGAGAAATGTGTATTGACAGCGATGAGGTAAAAAAACCTTTGGGTTGACCCTTGTTACTGATTAAGGTCTTTGGTTCAGCAATGTTTTATTGGGTATCAATTACTTGCTATACTGGAGGGATTACAGTACATGTATCTAGGATTATGGATTCTATTTATGCACCTGATATTCATGATATTTACTTATTTCCAGAGGACCTGACTTTTACCACACCTGCTATACATTGAGTGGAATGTCAGTAGCTCAGCACTTTACTACTACAGCAATACACAAAAAATGTATTGTTGGCCCTCCCTCCAATGAATTGGTGAGTTGAATTCTGTTATTATTAATCTTCATCCTGAGATTTTCCAGTCAGTAAAGATATCAGAGAGAGGCAGTGAGGGAAATTTTCTTGTTCAAACTTGTAATCATTAGTTGTTTGTTTTACTTTCAAAGTCACCCATGAAAGTCAGTTTGATATGAGGTGGAAGCATTTGTTTGTAACTAAACAAACTTGGTGGACAGCTTGGTACTGTCTAGTTGTTTTGTGACCAATACTGAATCTAGCCGAGTTTTCTCAGCATCAGTAAAGGTGTACCACAACACACATCACATTGACTTTGACATGTCTGTTATACAACATTTGTCTCTTAAACATAGAGCAGCACACATGATAGTTAATGGGGTTGTTAATTCTTAGTCATTAATGATGATTATTTGTAGGGGCAGATCATTTTTAGGCCTCATGTGTGTGTGATATTGGATGTTGTGCTGTTTGCTCCCTGCAGTCTGTTTGTCCACTATGCAGGATATGATATTTTTTTCCGTGACAGATCCCTGTGCATGCTCTGTACAACGTTGGTGTGGAGGCAGCTGTGATGGCCTCCCAGTACTTCAATAACTTACCTGTGCCTCAGTCAAAACCTTGCAAAGCCACAGAGGGTAAAAAATGTGATCAAGAGGAGGAAGTTCAAACCTAAAGGTGATTCTTAGTCTAAGGTAATAGATCTGTCTTTTATTTGTACATAAATGTGAGATGGAGTGACAGCAATTAGTTGAATGATGTTCAGAATTGTTTTTCAGTGACCGTGTTTGTTCATAAAGTAAGCCAGTGACCGTGTTTGTTCATAAAGTAAGCAAGTCTTCATTAAAATCCCAATCTCACCATCAGAAGTCGCACCAAAGTATTGTATCTTGAATCTTTTTACAATTTAAAAAAGTGTGGCTAACAAAAGTAAAATAACAGAGATTGTGGTACACTAAGTGTGGAATACATCCAGCTGATGCTTGGACAAGAAGCCAGTCTCATTAGAAAGTTTTATTTGTTTCTTAACAAAAAAAAAAAAAAAGGCAAAGCTAGCCATTGATGATTTAAGGACCATGAAATTAATCCTTTAATGTTATTTACAATTGAATCATCAAGGAATTAAGTACTTAGTGCTAGTGTTCAAAGTATTGGGTTGGGTATTGGAAGCACCACCACCACCAAGCTGCCTTGTCGTGCAGCATCAGTGAAAGACACTTGAAAGATGGCAGAGGAATGTAAGCAAGTAAATGTGTGTGTGTGTGTGTGTGTGTGTGTGTGTGTGTGTGTGTGTGTGTGTGTGTGTGTGTGTGTGTGTGTGTGTGGCAGAGGAATGTAAGCAAGTAAATGTGTGTGTGTGTGTGTGTGTGTGTGTGTGTGTGTGTGTGTGTGTGTGTGTGTGTGTGTGTGTGTGTGTGTGTGTGTGTGTGTGTGTGTGTGTGTGTGTGTGTCTGTGTGTATAAAAATGTGTTTTTTAATTTTATGTTGACATCTTTTTAGGAGAGGGTGAGAAACAGAAGGTGCCTGCAGTGATGTGGGTGATAATGATTCTCCTGATGGATAAGATAACATTCAGGAGTTTTTGTAGAATATTGTACATTGAGTGTTAGTTGTTGGGCATTGCATGAAGGTGTTTGTATGGATTTTGTAGTAGCAAGACTTGATAAAGGTAACCAGAAATATTGCAAAACAATTGTGGAGTATATTTGATAAGTTTGAGGTAACACACCAGTAGTGACTCACCAACTGACTTTGTTGTGACTTGAAATGGATATTGAAATGGATATTTTCATTTCATTACACACACATTGTCAACAGTAGATGTATCCCATAAATGTAATATTGATTTACAGACAAAGCTCCATAACTCATACTTCGCTAATTTTTCTGAAACTTTTCATGCTTTCCCACACAAAGTTCCCAATCCTTAACCAGTTGTGTAAGTACTGCATCAAACACCAAGCTTATTTGAGGCTCACGTTCACCTTGTCAGTAGTTATTGTTGTGACATTTTAGTTGGAGTGGCAATCTGTCATGTGTGAAGACTGTTTCTTGTCTCACAAATCATCAGTTCATATTTTAGAATTTTTCTTTGAAGTATAAAGTCTGCATATTTGCAAGTCACAAATCGCTCCTTGGATGATGCAGTTACGATCTCTCACAGAAACCTTTGCCAAACACGTGCAGCTACTGAAGGAAATATTATCTCTTATACACTGAAGGAAATATTATCTCTTTGTATACAGTGTATACAAGTCTTTTTTATAGGAAATGTCATCCTCATCACTGTGTTGAAAGGCAGTTTCATGTAAACATGTGTCAATCCGTCGCATGATGGCAGCTTGATGCATGGTTCTGTGTAATAGATTTGTAAAGTCCTTTAATTTAGTGGTCCCTCCTCAGCATGTCATCTGATATCTTCTTTAGTCTATCTCCCCGTAGTGGATAACTTTTAGAACAACTTTTAGAACATTCTATAGGTCACCATACTATAGAAAAGATATTAATCAATTGGAAAAGTACAAAGAAAAGTTACTAAAATGATTATGAAACAAGCCTTAGAAGTGTTTAAAATTTTCTGTGGCTTTGACAATATTTGCATAAACGGCTATCCAATTACCGATCTCATAAGCATCACTCGTAACAATGGCTTCAAAATCATTGGCTATTAAGATCAAACAAGTAAAGCACATTTTCTGCAATAGTCATAAATATTTGGAATTCTTTACCAGCAGAAATAGTTAACAGTAACACGATAGAAATATTAAAGAATAAATTAGAAGCACTGATGAAAATATTATGCCAAAAATTCTCACTATCCTATACAAACAAGTTTTTCCATACTGTATGGTATCACTTCTGCCCAGCTTTGGCTGGAGGCTTCCACTTTGCTGTCCTTTTGTCTCAAACATGTAGATACTATAGAAGTTACGGTATATTCTTTTCACACCAGACATTTCTCAGGTAACTCATCTCAACCTCTTGAATCCTTGACCTTTATGTCGATACAAAGAGTCTCTTATCTTATTACCACACATACATTTACTTTTTCTAAACCCTACTCCAGTGACTAGTCGCTGGCAGGGGAGTTGCCATGACTAGTAGTATTGGTTGTCCTCATGAGCTTAGAACTGAAAAAGGAATGGTAATGAAATTTAGTAACCATCAGTGTGAAGATTTTTATCGACTCCCTTTACACCTTACAGTGTCATGACATTACTTCTCAAAACTATAATAGTCTTCACACTGATAGCTGCTAAATTTGATTACCATTCCTTATGTAATATATATAAGCTCACTCCTTTATGCCCAACAGCATAACTGTTTGGGAAGTACTCAGTATACTAAACTGTACTTGTTGGTAGTTTCTCCCTAGATGTCAGATACCAGCCCAAATACTATGTTAAAAATGCTTCTAAGAGTGTCCGGAGATTAAGACAACAGCAATTTCCATAAAAAATTTATAAAAAAAAAAAAAATTTAAATAAATAAATACATTGGGCGAGTCTCTCGAACTCTTAGGAATCACTACTCATTAACCACAACGGTCCATGAGAGTCAATTACTTGGAAGGTGGCCCCTCCACGCCAAGGAATGGAGGGAGCACCGACTATTAAGTTAGCAGACAAGGATGCACAGCACCAGCTTCCACACAGCCATCAGGAATCTTGTATTAAGTCTGGTGTAGGCACTACCACCATCAATCTCCACAATCTGTAATGACATAATCAGTGTTAAAATAAAATTTACAAGTGTTGATTCAACAATGGCAATTTACAAACACAAGGCCTTTCTATGTCTTCTCATACACAGTCAATGATCATTATGCCCCTTGCATCTTTTTAAAATTTCTGCTTACCGCAAAATGTTATTGTCCATTTTTGCAAATTCACATTGCTACTCTAGCAGAGGATTGATGAGTGACTGCACACTTATTCATATAGCTTGGTTAATTCTGCCATGCAATAGACTCTATTGGCTACTGGTGAAGATTTATTGTGGAACTGTCGATGAAGTATGATACTTAGAGGCTTGGACCACAAAAATGTCATTATTTCTATTGCATTTCTTGATCGATTGTAATTAAAACTCCTTTGTTGCAAGTTGCAGTTGTGTTTTTTCCTCAAGCCACTATGGAAAGTATGCGTTTTGGTTTTAAGGTTGTTTTCACACTGTGCCATATTAATAATTTCTTACCTATGCATATTTTGATTCCTGATAATCAGTGATTTACTGTACACAATCCTAAGGCGCGTCATTTTTCACCGATACTGAACCTAACAACAATTTTTAGTTAACTTAAAGTTCCTTTTAATTAATATGAAATTAACTCCTTGTTTAGACTCAATCTATTCCTAAACCAATCAAGAAGTAAGATGGCAAAGAGGTGAACTGATAACCAATTGGTTCTCTGAAATAAACATGAAGATCTAACAGTTGGGTTCTTAGGTGCATCTCCACAATGGCTGACTTTAGAAAAGGAATCTCGCTAAACACACTTGCACTTTGCCACTCTGTAATGGAGTTATCGAAGAATCATTGTAATAAGTTGTAAATCCTTTTAATACTTATTACTGAATAAAAATATAGGCCAAATTTATGATATTTCCTCTTAGGCAAATGCATTATTTTGAAAACTAACTGTTCTC
Organism: Cancer borealis; assembly: GCA_036785275.1. Classification (NCBI taxonomy): domain Eukaryota; kingdom Metazoa; phylum Arthropoda; class Malacostraca; order Decapoda; family Cancridae; genus Cancer; species Cancer borealis. Next base: position 79,582 of record JAXIVD010000997.1, read on the forward strand.
TCACATTAATATTGTTTTAAGTAAAGTGGAGAGAGCCTTCCTAGAATATTTTTCATAGGCAGACTTAAATATAATAAATATTTGTTTTTACTGTTGATCTTGCATTTGGCATTAAAATGATCTGAATATGATTAGCCATTCAACGTTATTCCCCATAACTGCTTGTCTTCATGTATAGTGTAATGAAAATACTTTATAACCACAATTTAACTTCTAATTGAATGCAGAACATTAATGTAACCAAATTGTCAGTTCTACAAAATTACATTCCAGCAATTAGGAAATAAGAATAGGAGTGACATTCTATGGTTATATTTTCATTTAGATTTGAACTATGTTACTGTTATACATTACTGTGCATCACTGTTCAGATGTGTAATTACTACTTTAGTGTCGGTAAGCAGAGTGGTTGGGTGCGAGGATGACGTGACAAAACACCTTTGGAAATCCTCCGTTAGGCAAATTTAAAATGAAAACAGTTTTGTAGTGTAATGCAGTCTTGGTGCAAATTTAAAAATACACTCAAACCATTGTCAAAGGATGTATTGAAATCCTGCATATATTTTATCAGAACTATTCATGTCCTAGAACAACTAATAAACACTGAGCCAACATACAAACGTATTACTCTTACCCTTGATTATGAAGTCAACCTGCAACACTGGCCCAAAGAACCTCAGCTCCAAATGAATCCTCCTGTTGGGCAGTACTGGCACGGCACCAATGCAGTCTGGCACAGGACACAGGTAGGTATGGGGCAGGTGGGTCAGATTAAGTGATATTTTAAACAAGTGCACAAAATGGATTACAACTTTCACTCCCCAAGATCACATGCACCATCCCTCTTAGCTATACAAGCTGTCTAGCTGATCACTTGTTAAATTTGTTGAAAATTAATAATACATTTGTCCATCGAAACAAGGATCGTAGAAATGCATCACATGATCACACGGCTGGTAATTTATCTGCTACTCATGACCTCCATCAACTCTGTGATGAGAGTCTTGTCAGTGGGTGTGTACATAGAAAGATACTTGTCCTCCATGTATATCAGTTCTTTGTTTGTCAGGTCCTGTTGCCGTCCCTTTTTCCTCTCCCACTCTACTGCTATCATGTCCACCAGGCTCTCCAACAGGAACACCCGAGCCATGTTTTCCGTGTTAAGGTCAAGAGTGGACATAACCACTCCATGTGAATCTCTGCTTCCAAGCCATCTCTCCAAACAATTCTGTTTGTGTTCAACAGTGTTTTTGTTGGACCACATCTGAGGGTGGTGAGGCTCCCAGTTGAGATGAAAGTCACATGCTTTCTGCCAGACAGGAAAGTCAATGTCATGTACCCACCTGAGGGTGAACCCAATACTTTGAGACAAGGTCAGTTTGGTGAGGTCATGACGCTCAATTACTTGCTCACACAACTCTGGCATAAAGTGAGCCAGGCGCAGGTAGCTCTGTTTGACCCAGTGGCGGTGCTGCTGTACCTGCCTGAAGTGCTCACTAAGCTTAAATTCATACCAAAGTAACTTAACAATGTCTTCATCGGTTACAGTTGGGTGCTGGGAGTCCCCATTAGAAGACCGTTCAATTTCACTGCTGTCCCTATTGTGAAAAACCATTATCCAGTCAACATGATTACTTTTTATTTGCTTTTCTGTAATAGCTTTTCTGAGTATTAAATTCTCCACTTTATTCTTAAAGCTATCATCCCAAAGTTCCATCACAACTTTGGAAACCATAATATAAAAAGAAGTGTCCCTTGCCTTCTTCATTGCTTCTTTATTCAGTGGTCCAACTTTCGAGTGTGAAGCAGCCTTGTTCTCTCCAAACCCAGCTTTAATCAGACGTTTTTCTTCATTTATCTTTTGTTTTTCAAGCTGACAAGCACACATACCACACCTCTGTGGAGGTACTGTGCTCAGGAGGACTTTCTCCCTTTCTGTTAGGATCATTTCCTTCCAAGATAAATCAGAAGCAGTAATAGTTTCAATCAAACTGGCAATTATCTGATGCTGTTGTTTTGTATACCTGACCAAGAACTTGTCATCTATGTACGCAAGATTCCTTATTGAAATGTTCATATTCATCCCCTTTTTCCTTTCCCACTCTACACCAACCATGTCTATGTAACTTTCGATTAAAAAAGGTTCAGCCAAGTCTTCAGTGTTGAGATCAAGGTTAGCTATGTCAAGGCCGTATGGTGACCCTGTGTGGAAGTCAGTGGCCCCAGACAACCACTTGAGTAGTTTGTTGCGCTTATGCTCAGGTTTGTGAGCTTTGCTCCAAGTTTGAGGATGATGTGGCTCATTAAACAAGTGGAAATCACAAGCATTCTTCCAAATTGTGTTGGAAGTGTTGTGAACCCATTTCAAAGTATAACCTATAGCTTGGCTGAAGGCATATTTGGTGAGGTCATGGCGCTCTATGATCTCTTCCTTCAGGCTGGGGAGGAAATCCTTTAGGCGGTAATAACTCTTATGAATCCACGAACGATGATTGTAAACTTGAGAATAATGGGTCTTGATATCAAATATATCCCACACTAACTTAACTATGACATCATCTTGGTCATCAATCAACCATGTCTCTTCTAACTCCACTTCCTCCTCTTGGTCTTCTAGTACATGAACCCACTTGAGGTGGTTCTCCTTAAGGTAACCTTCTTCCACAGCTTTCTGCAGAATTAGGTTCTCGGCATGTCTCCTCATTTTAGGTGACCAGAACTCCATCACTAGCATCCCAATGGCTACGGGAATAGCTACTGTTTCAGCTTGACACTTCATTTTTAAGAGTGACTTTCTGTTCTGTCCACGAGAATGGTATCTGCCAAACTTTCGGGAATCATTCTGCAAACGTTTCTCTTCATTTATCTTGGACACTCTAATGAGGTCTGATCCCTGTTCTCTTAGATGTTCAGGCAGTGTGAGCAACATCAAATTTCCTACTTCAGACTCCATTTTCTAAGAACTTTCTCAAATAGATAAGGAGATGATACTGAGACTTAAGAGTTAAGTTTTCTCTTATGTGTTGAGAATAGGTGTGTGACTACCAAACTCTGAAAGTTCAAAGCAGGACTACCTTACCCACACCCGAATTATTTTGTGCAACGGGAAACTGCTTTTGTCACTACGTGTAACTAGACAACATACACTGACGTGAATTTGATGCCGCGTTTGCTGTGTCTTAACTGAATGTTCTTGGCCCTCCAGGACACCTCAAATTAATGATGTCTCGAGTGAAAGTCCTTGGCTCTCAAACTTCCAAGAAAAACACTTATCTTTACTTCATCAAAATCAGGAAGTTAAGGTCTTCAGCAGTAAGGAGTAGCCCGTTGAAACCCCTCATTTTCTTGCTGCAGTAGTATTATCTGCAAACAAAACAAAATATTTAGAAATGGTAGTTTAGAAAAAAAAAATGAAACCGGACTTGAGAACACTACATTTATTAGCACTGGTCTTTGTGCAGTATTAGAAACATGCAAGAAAAGTTTCAAGGGAAAAAACAACCATGAAAACTAAATTAGAAACATTCTTTTAAAGGTAACTAATTCCTGGTATTCCCATAAGGAATATTATCCTGATACCACATTCCTGATATTCAAACTCCCCCAAATTGGAACATTATTCAGATAACGTATTAAGTTTAGTAATCCAACTCTTATTCCAAATACGAACAAACCAGGTAGCAAATTCTCGATATTCTAAGCCTCTTCCAATAACATGGTAATGGAAGCAATTTAATGCATCCGATAATGAACCACTTTTTTTAATGTTATATTATCACCGACCGACAGTTTCGCATTTACAACCTCACCGGTTTTCATATAATCACATACTTCACCATTTTGGTTTGGTTCGACTTTCCTGGCAGGGGAGCCGACCAGGTAAGTAAAACACGAGGTCGGTTGGGTTTATCTAAACTTTTTGTCTCGTCTCCTTCGATATCTTCTGGTTGTTATGGTTGCAAAGTTTATCAACGGAAGGCTTAGAGAAATCTCTCTCTCTCTCTCTCAGCTCACCTGCTCTCCCTAGTTTCTTCAAGTAGTGGTATTCTAAAATGGTTCTTTCATGTATATAGTTATTCTTTACTTCGTCTTGTGCACCTTGATAGTTTTAAACATGAAGCTACTACACTCTGCCCGTCCGCAGTTCCTATATAAACGCAATTCCACCCAACCGTTAAGTCGTCACTGGCAACTCTCAACTGAAGGTAGCTACTTATAATATTACTGTACGTATACATTTGATACATACATGAACAGGAATGATTTGCACACATACACAACCTAATTACAACCAAAATGTAACAACCCAACCGTCACCATAACAACCTAACGATCAAGCGGTCGTTACTTACACCACGGTAACGAGCCACTCTGATGCACACTGATCACTGCAACACAATCACACAAGTCACTGCGACATACAAACACACCAGTCACTGCAACATACAAACACACCAGTCACTGCGACACACTAAACTCACAAGTCACTGTAATGCATACCAGTCAACAGTCACAACCACTAGAACTTCAGTCCATCTCTGTGTATACTAGGACGCACTCCCAACTACTGACTTTCTTTTTTCCTCCCCTCGCATCACCTGAATACAGTATCTACTAACCTACTTAGCATTTGCCTTAACTGGAAAAATCACGTTATCAAAACACACAATGTGCATACAAGAACTCAGTAATACTTACAACCAGCTCGATGGAGTTCAATGTTCACCTCACAGCACCGCTACACACACTGACGGCTGGCTGCCTTAACATTTAACAAGGACGAGGAGCTCTTCAAAGGTCCAATTAAGGTTGCCAAATACTTCAATATTCATCTGGCATCCATGCCTATGATTTCTTTTTTGCACTTTTTGGCAAAATATTGTCGGATAATAGCAGTCTTTTTGACAATAAAAAAAGGAAGCTTAAGCCATAACATTTATGTTTCATTGAAAAAATATACACACACAGAAATAGGTAATAAGAAGTTAGAAATGGTGTAACAGATTATTACAAATTCTTGCCGAGCTCGTATGTTTCACAGGAAAAGAATTTTGAAACAACTTCCGCTGTTATCTCTCGGTTTTTTCCAATTAGCTATACGTTATATAGTGAAATCCGTTACACCACTACCATTCCCACCACCACCACCAACCATTATACACTACTACTACTACTATTAATACTGCTACCACTACCACCTTCACCACCACTAACCACTATTAAACACTATTACTATTACTACTACTGCAACTATTAGAGGTGTTAGTGCTAAACCATGTGAAGCAAACTATGCAGTACCATTTGAACAATTTATTAACCCTACTTCATGAGTAACTTATTGCCATCAAAGACAATTCACATAAACAGATTTACACTGGCTCTTAAACTAATGTTGGATGCAAACATCATCACTCTGACCTCTCAGTTTATGAAAGTAACTTCTAGCAGCGTAAAAATGATTCCGTCCATCGACCCTGTTACATCCACACTCACGGGAACCTTCAAAGGCAAGCCGCCTCTCATCGCACTAAACTCTCCTCGGGAAACTAACACAAAATGATAATAAGAAAATAATAATGATAATAATAGTAATAATAATGATCTACTAGAATAACACTACTACTACTCGAAATATCAGTTAAGTTGATAGTAGGTACCGATGATGAAGAAGAGGAGGAAACGAAGGAACAGTCGTTGGTAGTTGTGGATGTAGTGCGTGTTTGAGGCGAGGTGGTGGGTGTGTGTGTGTGTGTGTGTGTGTGTGTGTGTGTGTGTGTGTGTGTGTGTGTGTGTGTGTGTGTGTGTGTGTGTGTGTGTGTGTGTGTGTGTGTGTGTGTGTGTAGGGATACGAGATGAGTGACCGAGGCGCCTGATTACTGTAAGATTGATTGATTGTTAGACGCCGCAGGAATATAGTAGGAAAAACTAGTGACTCAAGATGATGATGATGATGATGATGATGATGATGATGATGATGATGATGATGATGATGATGATGATGATGATAATGATGATGATGATGATGATAATGATGATGATGATGACGATGATGATGAAATCGGAAATATTCCGCTTACATCACTAGAGAGAGAGAGGGGGAGAGGAGAGAAAGAGAGAGCGGGATTGATGCAATGCGGATATTTCACGAACAACGTGTCGGCTGTGTAAACGTATGTGTATACTGTAAACGTATGGCTGACAATATGCGCGCGCGCGCGTGTGTGCGCAAGTTATTTGTGGCAGGTCCCTCAAAAACCTCCTCGGTGTTTACTCTACAGAAGGGAAAGAAAAGTGACAATAGAAAGTCCTTCATATGAAACAATAAAACACACACACACACACACACACACACACACACACACACATACATACACCATTCCTATCCCTTCCTTCACATTAGAAAAAAAAAAAAAAAATGAATATAACCAAATAATTATAAATAAAATATAATAAGTAGTCTCCCTCCCCATGCACGGCACTTGAGGCGGCAGCAGGGAGCCAACAGAAGGTTGGGAACTCTCCCTTCTGCTGCCGCTCACTCCGTTTCCCTTCTCATGACAGCTGTTATATATATACACGGAGAGTTGAGGCTCACAGCAGCACACCAATGGCAACTCCCTGAGGCAACCTACCTCATGCTCGGGAGACTAGGGAGGTTAGGGTGATGGTTCCATCCTGTCACCTTCGCCGGGATGGTGACAGGGTGCAGGTGTGTTGGGTGGAATGAAGTGCTGCACTACACCCCTGCACACCACACACCACACACTTCCTACCACCTACGCTCAGACAAGTGCATGTATTTGTTAAAATATATGAAGCTTTGTTGGGAATGTAGATTCAACATGAACCTCTGCGTCAAGTTAAAAGACTCACGCGTCATGTGCCTGGGATGCGGGAGTCTCGGGAGATCACCTCATCCACTCACTACATGTCTGTCATGAGCATGGGGATAATGGCCGCCTTCAACCCACCCACAGAGCTTGGGTCTATAAGTGTGAGTGTGATGCACTCTCCGCCACTATGCCTAGTACCTATCCTATACAAGACTGGTCGGCTCTGACAGTGACTGAGAATATCAAAAAGGGTTGTACAAAAGAAGGAGCAATCTGAACACTTAACAAACAATGATAGTGATTACAAACAAACAGTCAAACATTGTTTTTTTTTGTTGTTGCGCGAGCTGACAAGTGAAGCATCAGCTGCAACAGGCTAGGTGTTCCTTCACGCACCGCACCTACACGAAGGTAAACACTAAATATTCATGAAAAAAAAACTCATTGGAAACCTTAGAGGCCAGTGTCATGTTCACACCATCGTGACCAGTGTTAAACAGGTATTTTGTTACGAGCTCAGACTGTGCACAAAACACTCATTGGAATAAAAGACTGAGGTTCCTGCACCCTTACAATGGCTATGTATGTATAACAGCACCCAGATTGTCACCCGCTTGGTGGAACACCTCACTCATGTCTTCATTAAGTATAAAGATGTGAAATGAGCCTCACCGCTGCACCCACCTCCTGCTGCTCCTTTCATGGTATTGGTATTCGCCTCACCGCTGCCACCTCACCTCACACACCTCACTCTCGTCAGTACTCTCAAATCAATACTTTTCTTCAAAATGTGGCCCAAATATTTTTCATGTAGTTTTATCCATAGTAATATTGAACTTATTTTCAAACTGAATTCTTTGCTATTAACTATTGCACTGGGAGATATTTCTGAGAGCGAAAACTGACATTGTAAATCTGTGTGTACCAGACAATGGTGAGAGGTTAGGTTTGTCACCACTGGGAGACTGCCTCTGTTCCATTCACAGACGCGTACACACACGCACACACACACACACACACAATCTAGTTCATCTAAGTCATCATGGCAGGAAATATATGTACCGCAACTCTTTCTTGGTACATCTCTTCATGTGAAACTGCACACTACACACATAGTAATCTATCAAGTGAAGCTGCTGTACCCTTGTTCCTGGTACAAAGAGATTCAGGATTTCAGTCTACCTTCAGCCCCACATCTGGTACTCCTGGTCATGGAAACATTCACCTCCACCCACGCCAAGATACCGTCGAGGTGCTACTACACTCTCCACCACAGGCTTGATATCAGTCATTCTCACACGAGAAGGTCATTGTATCATAGAATGGACGCGTATCCATGAGGTTCTGATTCCCACTGTGGCCACAGTGCACATAGACGGGGACACAGTGATGAGTGAAGAGATAGTTGGCAAGTTCTTTCCTTCTCGAGGCTGGGGCACTATTTTCCCCAGGGATTTGAGCAGTCGAGCGACACACAGGCAGCGAACACCTACGGAAGGCGCCCGACACCAGTAATTCGTCATCGTGAAGATTAGTCTCGAAAAAAACATAATTAGTATCACTGGAGTCTCATAGAAACATAAGGAGTATCATGACTATATCCAACAAGCAACAAATAGAGAGAGGGAATGGAAAAGAGTCCTACTGTAACCTAAATAGCCAAAAGGAAGTGATGCAGTAATGTTCACGAGCTGAACCGTGGACGTGACAGGGGTGGTGCAGCTGTGGGGAGGGCCGGGGAGGGCCAAGGTGGGGCAGGGCAGGCTAGGCTAGAACACTCTTCTAATACCGCTATACTCGAAGTTCTCCAACGTTGGATTCTTTAGTGGGACTCTTGGAGGGCGTGGAGGTGTGTGGGGAGGTGAGAGTGAAGGACGTTTGCTTGAGTAAGGGCTGGGACTCTGAGCTGTGGGTGGGTACCTGAGGAGGGGGAGGGGCACGCGGCACCGACAGCGTGAGGCTGGTGGCCCCCGGCTGCTTCTGGATATCGCTGGTGATGACTTTGGCCATTCCGCCGCGGGGAAGTGTGTGCAGGTGGGAAACGCCGTGTGCCGTGCCGTAGTGTGGAGTGTGGTGGTGGCTAGGGTAGTCAGCAAATTCAGGTGGAGGCAGGTGGGCGGTCTGTGTCATAGGCGTGGAGGGTGGGGCCTTGACGCCACCTGACACCATGCGGGTCACCACCTCCGCCTTGATGGCCAGGCTCGGGGTGGAAGGAGTGTGCACGTCGCCGCTGATGCTGTGGGCTGGTGCGAGGAGACCGCCGTTCTCCGCCACTTTCTTGGCCTCCATGCGTGACTTGTCCCGCTGGTAGTACACCCCAGCGAAGATCAGCACGTTCAGGATGAGCAGCGAACACCCGATGGCAATGGTGACGGACAGGGCGGTGGAATAGGCAGCGAACCCATCGCTGAGCGAAGCGTGTGAGCGCAGACCTGTGCCGTTGCTGCCGTCAGGACTGGCTGGCGTGGACTGGAGCACCGCGGACACGTTGTACTGCCGGGTGGTGGTGGCCTCGGTAGTGGTCTCCGGCGGCAAGATCACCCTGTAGGAAGCGAAGAAGCTTGAGTAAAGGTAGAAGGGGAAGCAAACGGCGACAGTCACGTAAAGTTAGCCTTGAAAATACATGTCACCTCCTCTTTACATCACCTGGCTTGAACATGAAAGGTGGAGAAACGGGCAGCTTGTCAAGTCTCACATCAATGGCGAGGAAAGCCTGGCAGTGATGGTAACAAATAGTTGTTTGCTGCATGTAGAAAATAATAACAAATAAACCATTGAAGTGTGAAGACAAGAATGATCCCGCCAATACTACCTCGTGACGGGCTCAGATCTGACGAAGCCTCGGTAGGAGTTCCAGTCGTTGTGGTTCTCGAGGTGGTGATGTGTCTCTGGGGCGTCCTTACCAGCACGGTGAAGCTGTGGCACCAAGTGTAACCAGAAGCTCAGCTGGTGCGAGCGATAGTGTGACCTGACTCTAGGCTTGAGGTCTGAGTGGAGGAGGAGGAGGAGGAGGAGGAGGAGGAGGAGGAGGAGGAGGAGGAGGAGGAGGAGAAGGAGGAGGAGGAGGAGGAGGAGGAGAGGGTAATTACTCCATCTTTTATTAATTGTCATGGCCTACAACAACCATTCAGCTCTGATGAGATTTTTAAGGTGCAATTCAACATTCACATTGAACATTACATTCATCTAAATAGAAACACTGAGATGTAAAGGCTTTTTAAACACACTTACCGATTTCAATGTACCTCTGACGCATTCCATTGTACTCCGGCCACTCTGGAATCCTGGCGCGATTCTTCTCTGGATTCCTGTCTGTGGTCTGCATGTCTGGCTCACTGGGGCTCCTGAGGCCGCCAAGGAAAGAGGAATGAGTGGATGGCAACTGATGTGGATGAATTACATGATCAAAGCTAAAACACGTGAGTCATGTGGAATGGATGGTAAAATAAGTACAAGTATAACTGTTAGTTTAAGCAAAGCAAAACACATTATCAAGAAACCACAACCAAATATATGTCTATATCCATAAAGCTCAAGGTGACGCACACACACACACACACACACACACACACACACACACAAAAAAAAAAAAAAAAAAAAAAAAAAAAAAAAAAAAAAAAAAAAAAAAACCCACACACACACAAGCCCTGTCCCAGCACCCCAATGTACCCTGTCCTCGCGAAGGTGACCCAGTAGGTAAGGACGGTCTCGGACAACTTCATTTCTGCTTGTGTGTAGTTGTTCGTGAAATGTACCAGCGAGTCGACCAAGGGTGCTCCCCACACGTAGGGAAGCTCCTCTCCGTGTACACACCCGAGGCGTTGCTGCTGAGGGGAGAGGAGACTGTCAAATGCAAGTGACAACAATGAACAAACTTTACTAAATTTCCCTCACCTAACATACTGATGATATTCCTGCTATCTGGCCATTACATCCCTTGGTGCTACGTTCCCAGATAACATTTACCTGGTAGGATTCAAGGTATCACACATTAACTTACCTGTTCAAAGTCGCCATTCCTGGTCTGGTAGTCGAACACATACAGGAAGTTCTTGGGGGAAGCCAGAGAGTGTAGATTGCCTGTGTGCATGACAGGAGCACCATACAGAGCGTCTGAGAGCAGCGCCAACGTCTCCTCTCTGGTGCTGATGGGATGGCGGACAGGGCGTTCCCAGTCAGTGTATTCGTTGATGACCGTCGCCATAATCTCCGTCAAGTGGTAGCTGTGGGAGGGGGGAAGGGAGGGGAGGTTACAGATGAGTGTGTGCAGGTAAGTCATGTGGCAGCCAGGTGGTACAGTCGTATAAAAGGTTAAAGAAGCTGTACTATATTTTCTCGTGCCAGATTCAAGGGAATGAACTCAGGTGATCTGCGTTATGAAAAGATTATTTAGGTCACACCACCACTGATCCTCCTTCATGAACACACACGGTGACCTGCATAACGAAGAGAGGTAAATGTAAAATGTTCAATAATTCTAACACTGGAGAGACAAGATTTTACTGCAAACAACATCGTGGAAGAAGAACTTACTTATAGGTGTTACGGATGAAGGTTCTCAAAATTTTGTTCCTCTTGTCCATTTCGAATCCCGTTTTGACGTCATCATCGCTGAAGGTGAAGAAGGCGTCAGATGGGGTCACTCCGAACATGAGGTCATAGCTGGCCAGGCGGCTGATGTAGGACGGACGGTCAGTGTCAAAGTCTGTGTCGATAACCACGCCGTCCACAGTGGGTCCAAAGGCGTAGTAGTACTCGGGCACCTGGGATTAACACGTACCATTAATTTTCATTCTATTTTATTTTTTTTATTATTTATTTTATTTTATTTTATTTTATTTTTTTCCTTTTTTTTAATGAAGGATGGTAACGCCTTCCTAACCTTTACCATCTCTATCAGTAGCAAGCTCATTAGATGGTTTGCATATTTCTTTACTTATTATTATTATCATTATTATTTCACCACATCTGTACAAGCCGCCCCACCCCACCAAACAACAGGGACACAGGACAGACGATATTGTGTTTCAGTCTTTTCATCTTTTGGGGACAGGTAACATTCACATAATTCCATTACAAAGCAGGACAAGGCTTTGACTCCCACGAGATACAAATAATGGTTTTGAGACATTTGCATCAAAGAATGAAATTTCTAAATATGCTTAATTACAGCTGAACACAGATGATTAAAAAATTACTGCAACTGGCGTGCGCGCGCCCCCCCCCCCCCCCTACACACGCACGCACACACGCACGCACACGCACACACTTATCTTATTTTCAGTTAAAGTAAGCATAATTTTGTAAGTCTAGGCTGACACCTGAGTGTGTTTAATGTGATATTTCCAGAACAGATAAAACAATGCTTCGCGGCATCACTTAATGAACCGAAGACCCGCGAGTGTAATGCCAAGAGGCCGTGGTTATTGTGGCTGCGGTAGTGTAGTGGTGAGGACAAGCCCCAGGGTGTCCATGAATGGGTGGGAAGGGCGGGTAGGAGGGAGTGGGCGGGTCAGCGTGAGCGAGATCCAGTCGGAATTAATTTGTGCTGTGGCTCTGGCCGCTGCTCGGGAGCTTTGAGTTGACCAAATGACTCCATCCTGGCACGAAATAGCTGGGTTCTGGCCTGGCGTGTATGTTGCAGTTCGGGTACGGAATGTTAAATCCACTTGCCCGGTAATTTTGTAATGTTGTCAAGTCCATGTGTGTGTGTGTTGCATGGTAAGCTGAGGGCCATGGCTGATGATGGCTAACGAATACAAACTTGTGGTATAGTTTGTAGTTTCGACCGGAGTGTATGTCTAAGGCTTCTGCTCTGAGTCTCACTACACCACAAAACCTCTAGACACACCAGGTGGTAGAGAAGGTGCACCTTTACCTTATAACTAATACGGTGGAGGGTGCTGGGTGACCGTTGAATAATGCCACACCTATGATGTCTGATCTATATATAATGCGTACTTTCTGTGGCATGGGATGGTTGGTTCTGTCTCATTGTTAATCTATACTATCTACTGTTCCTGGTGCCTAGGTTGTCTGGTAGTGTCACACCCTTGCACGCCCCTGAGAGCAAGGCAGGTGACCGGCGGGAAGCAGAGCACCTGTCGGGCGTCCTTCATCGCCCTCACCAAATCTTCAATTACACGCTGGAAACAGGTGTGCTCTGGATGGGAAACAATTCACCGATGCTCAGGGAGGGGGGGAGGGGGATGCAGTAGCTGGTACACGCGACACTTGAACAGATTAAAGAGAGGAAGGAGAATGCAACTTTTACCCCGGCAATATCGTGGTTACAGTGACGGAGTTGTGTGTTGCGTGAATCATGTTTGTGCGAGTTGCATCATTGAAGTTGTTGTGTGCACGCCGAGGGAACCACCAATTGGCTCTAATGATAGTTCCTGATGCAGAGTTTTGGTTTGATTCTGAAGGTAAGCAGCTTTATTCTTTTAATTTATTTTTCACGTTGCTAAATTGTCAAAGCTTCCAGGACTCAGAGGGAGAATTATTTAAGGAGAGAATTCAAGCCTCATGTCTCCCCATCAACAGGTAATGACGTCATCATGTGGCGCTCGAACGGAAACAAAAGACAATCAAAACAACCAATAATCTTCAACGGTAACTATAGAGTCTCCATTAAGCTTTTGTCACGTATTTCAACGCCTTGATAAGCTTCCTTTAGGCGACGTCAACGAGGAGATAAAAGATAAAAATAAAAATAAAAAAGGAAAAAACTTACTTCACTTCATTGTACTTAGAAAAATAATAACAATTTCGTTAATCATGAACGCCTCTCTGTAATTAAACAAGAAAATAGATACTAAGAGAGAGAGAGAGAGAGAGAGAGAGAGAGAGAGAGAGAGAGAGAGAGAGAGAGAGAGAGAGAGAGAGAGAGAGAGAGAGAGAGAGAGAGAGAGAGAGAATGGAAGCAACAACACGTAATGCGATGGAAAACCTCATGAATCTCGTCCACACTCGTTTTCCACTTCGTCACTTCTTCCTCAGCCGTGAACGCTTCGACCTAGAGCCACGAAAAAAAAGGGAGAGAGAAACAGAGAGGGTGAGAGAGAGAGAGAGAGAGAGAGAGAGAGAGAGAGAGAGAGAGAAGAAAAAAGAGAACCCTCGCTCCGTGCTTTCCTCTGAGGCAAAAACAGTGTCGAGGCGAGAAACGAAAACCCGACATATAACCTCTCGTGGCAGGGGTGGCAGGGAAACAGGGGTGGAGGTGTAGAGGAGGGCGGCAGGGTAGCAAAGGGCAGGGGAAGGGAGGAGAGGTGTAGAGGAGGGCGGCAGGGTAGCAAGGGGCAGGGGAAGGGAGAAGTGCAGAGGAGGGAGGCAGGATAGCAAGGGGCAGGGGCAGGGAAGGAGGGAGGCAGGGTAGCAACGGGCAGGGGAGGAGGGAGGCAGGATAGCATGGGGCAGGGAAGGAGGGAGGTAGGGTAACAACGGGCAGGGGAGGAGGGAGGCAGGGTAGCAAGGGACAGGGAAGGGAGGACATCACAGCTCTGAAAAGGCTCTCGTCGCACACTCGCCGAAGGATTAAGGAAACTTTGGATAAGATTAACTCTCCTGTTATTACGAAACTTGGAATACTTGCGCATGGAAAAAGTTTGTTAATGAGGTGTTTACGGTTGAAATATCCCGGTTCTTTTTGCCTGGACCGTCAGTTGGCTTAAATCACACGTTCTCTTTTTCCATTTTTTCTTCTTCTTTCATTTGGGGTGGCGAGGCGAAAGCACCGACGCGAATGGTACAAAGTTATTAAAAACTATTCGAATAAGGAGCAGATGGTAAGCAGAATCCCTTGGTGAAATGATAGACCCAGGCTTGCTACGACGGGGAACTGGGACCTCTGGAAAGCCTTGTTTTAGGAGTATTTTTTTATAACACAAAACCTGGAGCCACTGAGGTGAGACAAGGTTAAGAAATGTTGACTTGTTCCTGCTGCCATAACTACTTCAATCATGTAGTAGTAGTAGTAGTAGTAGCAATAATAATAATGATAATAATTTCATACAAACTCCCTCCAAAGTATCCGAAAAAGAACCAAAAAGAAAATATAAAAAAAGTAACGAAAGCAGTGCAGCAAAATCAATAAATAAAAATCACCCTCTTTTCTTCTTCCTTGTTTGATGTAAATATATAAGTTTCGACAAGATAGGACAAGCATTCTAAACTTTAATGACTCAGGAATACTACTACTACTACTACTAATAACAATAATAATGATAATAATAATGATAATGATAATAATAATAATGATAATAATAATATAAATAATAATAATGGACTTCCTTGCTTGAAAATGTTCTTTGTCGATTACAAATGGTACACATAGACACCCACACACACACACAAAGTCATTACGTACACTACACCATTTACATCCATGTCAGTGGCGGCCATCTTGTCTGTCTCTCTTTTTTTTCCTACTCTCTCCTCTCTCCCTCTTTTTGTCTCGCCTCGTTTGTAGGGAAGTGGCGCCGCTGTTTATCTTGCTGGCCACTAATTCCATGGAGTTATGCCTCGGTACTGCCTCGCTTCCCCTCACGTTACCTAATCCATTTATAACGAATTAACTCTAAGTATGTTTGAATGGGTTACCAGGAGTGTACTTACCCTTAATTCCCTTGCTAACAGAGTAATGTACAAGTTCAAACGCGTGTGAGTGATTCTGAGGCACTGTGGGAGTTTCAATTTTTTTCCCTTCATCTATGTACTCACGTGAAGCGCTTCGGTTGCATCTGAATCTAAACGAAACGATACTTAATGGATGTTTGGTTTGAATAGTTTCCCATATTTTTACGACACAGAAACCAATGCATTAAACATGAAAGGAAAACAAATTACTACTGCTACTACTACTACTACTTTTTCCACTGCTATAATTCTATTACTATTGCTACTACTTCCACTGCAACTTTCACCACATAATATACACTCTAATATTTTTTTAACGAGGTCCAACATTTCCCGGGGAGTTGGTAGTTTGAAGTTGATTGTTTTCCGAAGCTAAACTTCCCTACGAGGGCAATGAAGAGCAAACGTCAATTTTCATACGATTAGCTAGGACAACGCAACACCATCTTTTTCGTTGAGAAGCTCCGGGCAAGACAAATACCTCATTGTGTTTGAGCAAGGAAGCTGAAGAACAGTTCCAATTCTCTCTCTCTCTCTCTCTCTCTCTCTCTCTCTCTCTCTCTCTCTCTCTCTCTCTCTCTCTCTCTCTCTCTCTTTCTATCCTCGAGCGACTAGGAAGGCGGAGTAATAGGATGATCCCAGAATGCTTTACTCCTCCAGGAAATAAAGTCGCGTTAAGGAGATAACCGAGAACGCGTTTCCCCGAGAGGCAGCCAAAGTAGGTCGCTTATTCTTCGTAAAGACTTTATGAAAACGATGGGCGTTGACGTGTGTGTCCCCGCCCGGGTGGCTGCGTTCTTACAGTATTCTATTTTTCACAGTATTGTAAGTGTTTTGCAGCTTATGTATTATGTATTAATGCCCTGCTTGGTTCAATAGGACTTGTTGCTGTCTGTGCTTCCTTTGTAATCTTTTGTTTTTAGCGAGCGTGGATAACTGTTTTATTTTTTTCCTTGTCTGTCTTATATAAGTTATATTTGTTGTTTAAATTAATTTGTATATTGAGATTTTTCCGAACGAGTGTATGCAAGTCAAGATATTTTTGTTTATTTTTTATTATTTCTAATTTTTCTTTCTTTGTCTAAGGTGGATACAAGTGAATTTCAGTGTTATTGATTTTACTTTTCTTTTCGTTGTTGTTCACGTGGCTTGAATATTGTTCATGTGTGTTACAGTGTTATTGTTATTGTTGTTCATGTGAATTTCAGTGTTTTTGCCGTTGCTATTCATGTTTTTGCTGCTTCCAGGGAAACATATTGAAAACTCGGTGCAAACATTTTTCTTCTCGCCAAACAGAACACGTGAAAACACCAAATAATCACCTCGTGTTTCCCAGCGGCGGTGAGGCAACATTTAGCGACATCAAATATGCATAAACACTTTCTAAAAGATAAAAACAACATTTACGTCTGGATCGCTGACGCATACGCACACACACACACACACACACACACACACACACACACACACACACACACACACACACATACACACACACACTAATAATAATAATAATTCACGCATTGGACAGAGAAGGATTACAACTTGCCAACGAGTACATATTATTTTTCATATGCAAGAAAAAAGAGAGCGAGAGAGAGAAAGAGAAAGAGAAAGAGAGAGAGAGAGAGGAGAGAAGGAGAGAGAGAGAGGAGAGAGAGAGAGAGAGAGAGAGAAAAAAAAAAAAAACGCCGTGGAGTGTTGTGTAGTCGCATCTCAATCTGTTCAGTCATCCAAGTCTTATTGTGTTTCCAATTCTCGTGTTCACAATTGCGCGTAAAGAGGAAAGGATCTGCACCTCCCACTTCAAAATCTCACTCCTCCTCCTCCTGTGTGTGTGTGTTGTGTGTGTGTGTGTGTGTGTGGTGTGTGTGTGTGTGTGTGTGTGTTTATTGAGATCAGAGGAAAGAAACTATTTTCAACAAACTTGACAAATTGAAAGATGCTGCATTGCCAAACCTTAACACGAGAGCAAACTGCCTCCACCCATTCAATCGTCCATGTATGCATTCACTCACTCTGACGACGAAGGAGTTAACGATACAGACAGCCGAACAACCCTCCTGTCAGACACCTGTTTGTCCATCTATCAGTCAGTCAGTCATCGAACCAACCAGCCAGTCAGTCAGGTAGTCGGTCACAGTCATGCAACTATCCAGGACACATGCAAACAAAATGAATCAGAATAAACAAGCAAACAGAAGTAAAAAAAAAATATATATACACAACTATTGTCGTTTGAGAAAGAAAGAAAACTCTGAATATTAAATCATTCGCTAAATCGTATGTGCTGTTATTTCTTTCTGTAAAACATATATATTTGGTCATGTTTATCTTGATACATGTACGTTTGCTAATACTTTTCTTTATCCTTTCTCTTTTTTTCCTATTAAGATTAAGATTTTTCGTATATCAGTATCCGTAAGTCTTGAAAATTTAAATAACAAAGGAGTGGAATAGAAGACTGTCTCTATACCTTGGGGTCGACAGCCTCTAGTGAACGGGGGTCACCTCTGATTTGTACCTTTGTAAATCTCTCTCTCTCTCTCTCTCTCTCTCTCTCTCTCTCTCTCTCCCTCTCCTCGTCTCTCCTCTCTCTCTCTCTCTCCGCTCTCTCTCTCTCTCTCTCTCTCTCTCTCAAGCAAACACACAGGCTTCCAGGACGTGACTGAGGGCCCAAAACAGTGCGGAGGAAAACTCAACTCACAGTGTCAGCGAGACCTCCTCAACGAGATGAAAAAATGTGTTATCGCCGTCCCAGCTCCCTTCCTGCTCCACCCTCAAACCTTGAAGACTTAAGGAGGTCGAGTGTGAAGATACTATCGTCCTCAAAAGATGCTTTACCCCCTCCTTGGTGATGTGGCAGAGACGCCTCGAGTTCTTAAATACATGATACGTGTGATCAAGATAAGGAAGGTAGCTGGATGCTTTCCTATCGTAATAATCTCTTCAACACACGCCCCATTCACTGATACCTTTCCAATATATATATACATATATATATATATATATATATATATATATATATATATATATATATATATATATATATTATATATATATACTATATAAGCACACACACACACACACACACACACACACACACACACACACACACACACAAGGTACTGTAGTGGATTTTTCCCCTCCCTTCCGGCTGATACTTATTGCCGGCGAATCCAATTTCTAGTGATCGATAACCAATCTGGCGCAAATTTTCCGTAATGCTCGCGGTCTCCACTAGTTGGCGGGAAAAGGGAGGGTTGATCACTTTCTTGAGAGAGAGAGAGAGAGAGAGAGAGAGAGATGAGAGAGAGAGAGAGAGAGAGAGATAAAGAGAGAGAGAGAGAGAGAGAGATGAGAGGAGAGAGAGAGAGAGAGAGAGAGAGAGAGAGAGAGAGAGGAGAGAGAGAGAGAGAGAGAGAGAGAGAGAGAGAGAGAGAGAGAGAGAGAGAGGAGAGAGAGAGAGAGAGAGAGAGAGAGAGAGAGTGTGTGTGGTGAGTTGATGGCCATAAGGCAAAGAAACATGCATAAAGTAACACAATCAATGAAAACATTCGGTAATTAAATAAAAGTTAGAAAAAAATATATAAATGGCACAGGAAAAAAAACAAAGTATTAAAAAGTAGACGACATCCGGCAGGGGAAAAAAAAACAGTACCTTGCAACAGAGGAAAAACAAGGGGGAAAAAAATCATGAAAACAAAATGATTAATTACTGTAGAATTATAAAAAGAAGGAAAAAAAAAGAGAAAAAAATAGAAACATACATGAAAACCAAATGTCAATATATTTTCGTTAGTTTCATATTTTGTCAATGTTGTGTGTGTGTGTGTGTGTGTGTGTGTGTGTGTGTGTGTGTGTGTGTGTGTGTGTGTGTGTGTGTGTGTGTGTGTTAAAAGGAAGAGGAGGAAAAAATCGAAAACGCAGATGAAAAAGAGGACAAGGATGGGAGAGAAAAAGGGGAGGAAAAAAAAAGTAGGGAGAAGGAGGGAAGGAATACCATTGAGTGTCCACAGGAGAAAAGGAAGTAAGGCATCGAGGGGTAACGTTAAGAGAAGAGAAAGGTCTGTAGGGAGGAGGTGGAGGCACACTTTTGAGGCATCACCAAAGGAAGGAGGAAGGCAAGACCTGGACCACTGAAGGAAAGGGAAAGGAATAATAGTCAAGACCACCTGAGATAAGCTTAAAAGAATAAGAACCTTTCATAGTAACATCTAAGGGACCTCTGGGGGATCGAAGCCTTTGAGGGACCAAGGAAAGGACTACAACCTAATCCTAATACTAAAGGAAAAAAAAGTACTTTGCTATATATAAAAACTCTTAAAAAAACATAAAAGGTTTACGAGTACAAGAAAACTATTATAAAAACTGAAGCATTCATTTATATATTTTTTTGAGTCACTGAGTACGATTGAAAAGAGTCGGAAGCCTTGTGTAAATACTAATGCAAGCTTATGGAAAAGAAATGGTCAGTGGGTGACATGTGTCTATGATAACACTATAATAATTATGAAAACACCGAACAATTCTGATTTGCCAAGTTAAAAATGAAGAAAAATAATCAATCCTTGAAGAACATAATATCTAGAGTAAAGTAAAGAGAAAGATAAAAAGAAAGAGAGAGAAAGAGAGAGAAAAAAATCCTTCTCCACTTCACCAGTTTGAGCCACTCACCTCTACCTGCGCCTGCATAATCACGTGAAGGGACTTGGTGCGGAGACACTTCTTGAGTTCGTCCGCCGAGGGGAGTGTGAGAGCAGTTCACCTCCAGGGCCAGCTGACGGGCGTACCTGGTGGGGTTGTTGGCGAGGGGACCAAGGCCGCCAGGGACGAACCACTCATCAGGATCGCCCGGTGGAATAGCCCAGGACCTGTGGAGTAGCAGACAGTGTTAGGAAGGGAGAAACATGATGGTAGTGGGTATTAGGAACGGAGGAACAGGATGGCAGTGAGTGTAAGACAGGGAGAGGCAGACAGTCTTTAAGGAAGGGAGGAAGGGAATGGCAGGCGGTGTTAGGCAGGGAGGCACGAAGGGGCGTCCTGCATTGTGCCTTGTGTTGTCATTAGTGCATCTTTACAGGTGTGTGTTCGTTAGCCTGACAGGTAACTCGTGAGGGGGAGGATGAGGGAAGCAAGACTACTTCCTCTCTCTCTCTCTCTCCCTATACGCAATTGTTACATTCACCTTCCTTTGTAATAAAATGTATCTAGTATTGGAGAAATATTAAGAGTTGATGAGTTTTATGTGACTGTTTAATTTGCCGAGTAGCGAAATTAATGTTAGAATACTTTAATTAAAAATCTCAACCAATCCGCAAAGAGGTTTAACACCACCTACTTCCCAGCGAGTTGTGTGTCAGGGGCGAGAGTTGGCTGGTGTTGTGGCGGAAGGACATGACCCCCACGTGACCTGACCCTCGTCTTAGAGCTCAGGTAAGTGCTTGCTAATTGAGGGTAATTACCAAAAAATATTACCTTACTTTGGCGATCGTAGAATTCACTCACACAAGACTTTTCAAATTGTATACTATTTTTTCATTGTCTAAGTATAATAAGATGCCGGATTAAGGTGGCACGAAGGCTCCCTGGTAACTTAATGAGACCTTCTTAGGGTGTGCCCGTCCACCCTTGAAAAACAACATTGATCCTCGAGGGTGTCGCTGTGCTGAGGCTCGTTATGGCTCGTGGAATCTTGCTCGTATCCTTCAGTTATTTTTCAACACCTTATTCATTTAGGTGTCCCTCTCTCTACGTTATTCATCTCCCTCACACTTCGGCGTCTTTTATTTTACGTAACTGATTAGTGCGTTTCTCTATACAGTTTCACGCTTCATGTCCAAAATACTTCGCTCTTGTACAACGGTTCAGTGGTTCTCAAGGCAGCTCTCCTTTATGCCCGGGTTCAACGTCGTCCCCTTGAACCCGCGCGTCTTTTGCCCACTTGCATCTTAAACATTACATGGGAAACTTCGCCAAGACAAGAATGAATTTTACAACAACCAATGTACAACACAGGAAACGAAGGAAAAACTTTGTGTCCCGTTCGTAATGGTGAGTCACGTGACGTACGAACGAAATGAAATATAACGTTAGTGAAGGCTTATATAAAAAAGTAGATACAATGTGTTATACCAAAATATATACAATTACTGAAGGATTATGGGATATCATGAAAAAACCCCACTCAATTATCTATGCAAGCAGTCACTAAAACACACCCACCCACCCACCCACCCACACACACACACACACACACACACACACACACAAGCACACACCTCAAGCCTATCAATACTCACATTCTCAAAGCAACATTTTTACAACACAACATTGCGCTGCGTCATATTCCTGTCACTTCCTGCCATTCAAAATACCAAAACCATATATATATTTTCCCGCCATCCACAGCTCCCCTCCTGACGTCCACATCAAGCATTCTCACCTAAATTGAGGGAGTGAGTGGTGACAGCACTTTGCAACTGTATGTATGTGTGTGTGTGTGTGTGTGTGTGTGTGTGTGTGTGTGTGTGTGTGTGTGTGTGTGTGTGTGAAAGATCGAGAGCGAGAGCGAGAGCGAGAGCGAGAGGAGAGAGAGAGAGAGAGAGAGAGAGAGAGAGAGAGAGAGAGAGAGAGAGAGAGAGAGAGAGAGAGAGAGAGAGAAAGGTTAGGAATTTCTATTTTCAATATTTGGTTATGTTTCATTGTCAACTTTTCCTCCCTCACACATTTTTTCTATTTCGTTGTTTGTTTAATTCGTCTATTTGTTACCTCGTTCACTTTCATGTTTTATTTATTTTTTTCCCCAGGTGTGCAGGCAAATTAACACGTCCAGTTCAGAGGCAGGGAAGGTAACACTCACGAAATTTAACACGAGAGGAAAGTGTCTGTTTAACTCGGTAAGGAAAATGACATGAGTTTTCTGTTTCCTTCAGTTCCTGTTGCCCTTTGTCCCTTCCACCTACTGACATGACCCCGTGACCTTCAAGGAGGACATGGGTGACCTTTTTCTCATCAGCAAGTCGCATCTTTTACCTTCAGAAGGGAAATTTTAGAAGTTTAAAAATTTTAGAATATGAATAACCTCCGTTGCATAAGTGTATAAGTTCTCGTGAATAATTCGGTCTTGTGATGTCACTTGTTCTCGTGACGTCACCGCAGCTCCCACCTACCTGTTGCCGTTACCTGCCGCCACTACCTGGTAATATGATTAATTACGGAAATTAAGACAGTCTCCCTCCTCCTCTAGCCAGGTTGAAAACACGACGGGAGGTAAATGCCTGTGGTGTGTGTGTGTGTGTGTGTGTGTGTGTGTGTGTGTGTGTGTGTGTGTGTGTGTGTGTGTGTGTGTGTGTGTGTGTGTAAAATAAAAACCTTAATAAATATAAAATGTAGAACAGTTTTGTTAAAGAAAATGTGATATACCTAAAGTTTTTTCAAGTCTAAACA
>JAXIVD010000998.1:0-2500 GCA_036785275.1 Cancer borealis
CCCCTTTCTTACCCGCCCCCCCTTTTAGCTTACTCAACTTCCTTCACTCATGAGTCATAATACCCAACGGCTATCTGACTCACTGACTCACTCACTCACACAACCTAAACAACGTCAATCTTTCTCCCGGTAGGACGCGGCGGAGGAGGAAGTACAAAGTGCGTTTCCGGATCTTTCTTTCTCTTCTTTCTATTGTATATGTTCGTTGTTTTTTGTTGTTTTCTCCTATTTGCATTGGTTTTATGACTTACTTTATCTTCACTCTTGGCCTCTCTCTCGCCTCTCATCCCTCTCTTCCTCTCTCTCCTCTCTCTCTCTCTCTCCTACTCTCTCTCTCTTACTCTCTCTCCTTCTCTCTCTCTCTCTCACTTAACCTTCAATTCTTCACTGTCTCCTTTCTTTCATCCACCTTCTTCGTTACTTTCTTTCTTTTCCTTTCTCTTTTTTATCTAGAATTATCAAGTATTTCTTATTCTTTCATAACATCTATCACGTCTCTCTCTCCTCTTCCTCCTCCTCCTCCTCTTCTTCTATTCGTTACTTCTTACTCATTCCATCACCTCCTCCTCTTCCTCCTTCCTCTATTCCTCATTCAATCAAACCACCTCCTCTTCCTCCTCCTCCTCCTCCTCATTTACTCATTCCAACACCACCTCCTCGTTTTCTTTTACTTATTTTTAAGGATAACTTTAACGATTGCCTTCCCAAGACTCATATGAGAGTCAGCATAAAACTACGACAACGAACTCAAAGCGAGAGGAGTGTCCTGGCTACAAATTTACGTCTCTTGTGTGTGTGTGTGTGTGTGTGTGTGTGTGTGTCTGTGTGTGTGTGTCTGTGTGTGTCTGTGTGTGTGTGTCTGTGTGTGTGTGTGTGTGTGTGTGTGTGTGTGTGTGTGTGTGTGTGTGTGTGTGTGTGTGTGTGTGTCTGTGTGTGTGTGTGTGTGTGTGTGTGCTGTGTGTGTCTGTGTGTGTGTGTGTGTGTGTGTGTGTGCCCTGTGTGTGTGTGTGTGTGTGTGTGTGTGTGTGTGTGTGTGTGTGTCTGTGTCTGTGTGTGTGTGTGTGTTGTGTGTGTGTGTGTGTCTGTGTCTGTGTGTGTGTGTGTCTGTGTGTGGTGTGTGTGTGTGTGTGTGTGTGTGTGTGTTGTGTGTGTGTCTGTGTGTGTGTGTGTGTGTGTGTGTGTGTGTGTGTGTGTGTGTGTGTCTGTGTGTGTGTGTCTGTGTGTGTGTGTGTGTGTGTGTGTGTCTGTGTGTGTGTGTGTGTGTGTGTCTGTGTGTGTGTGTGTGTGTGTGTGTGTGTGTGTGTGTGTGTGTGTGTGTGTGTGTGTGTGTGTGTGTGTGTGTGTGTGTGTGTCTGTGTGTGTGTGTGTCTGTGTGTGTGTGTCTGTGTGTGTGTGTGTGTCTGTGTGTGTGTGTCTGTGTGTGTGTTGTCTGTTGTGTGTGTGTGTGTGTGTGTGTGTGTGTGTGTGTGTGTGTGTGTGTGTGTGTGTGTGTGTGTGTGTGTGTGTGTGTGTGTGTGTGTGTGTGTGTGTCTGTGTGTGTGTGTCTGTGTGTGTGTGTGTGTGTGGTGTGTGTGTGTGTTGTGTGTGTGTGTGTGTGTGTGTGTGTGTGTGTGTGTGTGTGTGTGTGTGTGTGTGTGTGTGTGTGTGTGTGTACTTCAGGCGAATATAAACTATAAATAACCTTCCAATAAAACAAGATAAATGGGCTTAAAAGTATACAAAATAATAATAGGTTCTCATATAAACACGTATTTATTTTTATTTTTATTCTTTTTTTTCATACAACAACAAAAAATCATAACATGTCTCCTCTTGAAACAAAAAAATTTAATCCTTAATATATTTAATTAATCAGGAAAACATTACAGTAGCATTTGTTTTCCTCCTGTTCCATCTTCCATCTCCTTCTTACTGTTCCTTCTCTTCTCTCTCATAAAACCTCTTCCGAAAGTCATTCCAGAAGTTGGTCTTAGGTCTTTTCTGGAACCTCATCCTATGTCTCCGTTACATCTCCTCCACTCTAGCCTGTCTTTCCTTCCAAGCCTTGTCCTCCCGTTCCTCCGGGCCTTCATCTTCTTCCTCTTCCTCCATTCTCTGTCTATTCCTAGTTTCCTCTTCCTGGCATCGTCTCTCCTCCTCCATCCGGCAGTGTGGTCGTAGGCTGTCTTCAATGTTTTGAAATTCTCTGTAGCAGTTCCTGGAGTCTTCTGGGTTCTTGTCGGGGTGTAGCTCCAGGGCTTTCCTCCGATAGGCTGTTTTGACCTGCTGGAAGGACGCGCCCTGGGCCACGCCGAGGATACCGTACAGTTCAGACAAACTGGTTGTCATTTTGTTCGGATTTACATTGATTTTGATGAGGTGTCAGTACAGTGATGGCCTCAGTTATTGAGGTAGTTTTAAAATTTCGTTAACTCTAGTCTCTTCTCAGCCTTAGTTAATTTAATCTAACTCCTACCTCAGTAGTATAGTGGTTTTAGGATTTATATGATTAGGTTAGAGT
>JAXIVD010000998.1:7500-62500 GCA_036785275.1 Cancer borealis
CATTTTCTTCGACTTCAATATTTTTTGGTAAACTAAAATAATGAATACATAATAAATAGAAGAAAATTACCCATAAACAATTAATACAATAGAAATAGTAAATAATTATCTCATATATACGACAAGAAGTAAATTACCGTTAAGATTTGAATCACAAAACTTAATTCAACCACAAATCAATAATGGAAATACATAAACGAAAACTCTTACTTAAATAATCAATTCAAACACTTACCGAACGTCTAATTATCCCCACAGGTCCGATAAGGTTAGTTTGTTAGTCAGCTCAGTGCTCTATTAAGAGCACTGACTAACAAACGAACGCACCCTTTCCTATCCACTGCAGGTATAAATCTTGCGCCTTCCTCCCTTCCCGCCTTTTGCTAACTACATTCTTTTCACTATAATAAAATTTAAGCGGGATTTCATGACTAAAAAGACTAATATAACGTCTTTCAAGAATCCATATATATAAAATAACTAACTTAAACACCTCATACTTTAATATATATGGTTTTTATCTTAATATTTTTCTTCGCGTTAGTTAGAAATGTTAAGACAGCTTATATTTGTATCAAGGCAAGCAATTTGTCATTTTCTACTAATCTCAATGGGCATATACCGATACATACTTTCATTTGAATGTACCAAACAATAGGCAAATCCATGTAATGTATAGAAAATATAATTTTGTGTCGCACTTTATTTTTTCCAGTACGACAACTACATCCTCGCCTACTGGCAGCAAACCACAGCAAACACTAGTAGGCTACTCAAGGTAACTCCTAATGGCATTGTCAGCTGCAAATGCTGTGGCAAGGGTTTATTAGAAGTAAAATGTCTCCAGTGATAAATACCAGTCTTTTTAACGGCGCTTAGTATACTATATCGTACGTCTGGCAGCGGTGCTGTTTTTGTTTTCTTCACTGATCACCTTCGTATATAAGACGTGACAGTGATTTCCAATTTTTTTTAACACACTCAGATAAAATGTATAAGCCGAAATCAACATCCTTTTATTTTTACTGCTCATACTTACTGAAAAAATAATAATTACCTAATTGTAGCTTTATCTTATAATACAATTAACAAAGCCTTATCATGCACCAGTAAGTAAGAATAATAACATTAAGGTTATGTTTTTAATTTTAAATACACATGTGCAGTAATTCATGTCGTATTTTTTCTGCAGATCGGCTTCTAAATTAACTAAGTCACCCCTTTGCCCCGGAGAAGCGGAGAAAATTAAAAAATTCTAGCACTGATAGGTGTCTACGACCCTAGCTGCGAACAGGCTAATTCCTTAATCCCTTACCGATTTCCCTCCCTCCTTCCCTCACTCCTTCCCTTCAACCTTTCTTCTTTTTCTCTTTTTTGTTCTCTCTCTCTCTCTCTCTCTCTCTCTCTCTCTCTCTCTCTCTCTCTCAATTAATGTATAATATAGAAAAAGAGAGAGAGAGAGAGAGAGAGAGAGAGAGAGAGAGAGAGAGAGAGAGAGAGAGAGAGAGAGAGAGAGAGAGAGAGAGAGAGAGAGAGAGAGAGAGAGAGACCTCCTTTGACCCTATCTTTCTTTATCTACCTTTTTTTTTTCTCTCTCTCTCTCTCTCTCTCTCTCTCTCTCCTCTCTCTCTCACAGAGAGAGAGAGAGAGAGAGAGAGAGAGAGAGAGAGAGAGAGAGAGAGAGAGAGAGAGAGAGAGAGAGAGAGAGAGAAGAGAGAGAGAGAAAAGAGTGGAGTGGGATAACAAAAAAAAGAGGAGAGAGAGAGAGAGAGAGAGAGAGAGAGAGAGAGAGAGAGAGAGAGAGAGAGAGAGAGAGAGAGAGAGAGAGAGAGAGAGAGAGAGAGAGAGAGAGAGATGTATTTTTAATTTATTTTTATCCACATTTTAAGCAAGGAAATTATAGAATTATTGAGAGAGAGAGAGAGAGAGAGAGAGAGAGAGAGAGAGAGAGAGAGAGAGAGAGAGAGAGAGAGAGAGAGAGAGAGAGAGAGAGAGAGAGAGCCCTGAGGGTCCCATGGAGGAGATACCAGCACATCACGAGGACGGTGGTGTCAAGTGATCTCTTCCTGGGTGTCCCGCGGACCCACACAGCTAGCTGTCAACGCGCCTTCACCTGGGCCACAGCAAAACTGTGGAATGCCTTCACAGTTGACGTTCGAGTCCAGGCAATGTCAACTCAACAAGTGAAGGCAGCGGCTCACTCATGGTGCCGCACACACCCTCCATAAGTGCATCAAAAAAGAAACAGGCTGGCTTTCAAATAGAAGCTCTCCCGAAGGAGGGCATCTTTAGCCAGTCTCGTGTTATGGTTCTGGATTATTGGTTTATGTGTTCGGTGACGTTTTATGTTTTTATCTTAACTTTGTTTAAAGAAAAAAGAAAAAAGAAAAAAAAAGAGAGAGAGAGAGAGAGAGAGAGAGAGAGAGAGAGAGAGAGAGAGAGAGAGAGAGAGAGAGAGAGAGAGAGAGAGAGAGAGAGAGAACAAAAAAGAGAAAAAGGTGGAAGAGGTTGGAGGGAAGGAGGGAAGGAGGGAGAGAAGTCGGTAAGGGATTAAGGAATTAACACCTCTCGACCTGGGTGTCCAAGGGGGAATGGAGGCTATAGTACCTACATCAGACACCTGTAAGAGAAGGAGAGGTTAAAAATAAAATTGAAAAAGAAAGTATAGAAAACGAAGAAATAAGTAAAAGATAAGTAGGTGAAAAGAAAGGATGAAGAAAGTATCGAAACCAAAGAAATACGTATAATAAGGATTGGAAGTAGACGTAATAAGGTTAAATAAAACAGACAGAGGAATAAAACAGACAGGAAGAAAGTAGACATGAAAATAATATATACAAGACAAAAGCGGAAAGATATAAAAATCCGAGTAGTAGACAGCGGAAGAAAACAAAAATGTTCTTATGTGCGTGTGTGCGTGTGTGACCCTCACCTCCAGCCCTGCTTCCCTCAGCTTGGTAGCCGTGCCTCCTGATGCCACTAGGGTTAGCCCAGCAGCAGCCAAGCCACGGGCCAGCTCAACCACGCCCGTTTTGTCCGATACACTCAGGACAGCTACGGAAAAAAGAAAGAAAAAGTAAAATCAAGAAAGACATTAAAAGAAGGAGTATAATAGAGAATGCAATAAAAAGAAAGCGTTATTATATTCATTACAGAGATAATCAAACAAGGCTGTGACTGAAGCTAGTTACTCGTCCGTCTCCTCTCTCTCCCTCTCTCCACAAGTTAAAATGTAAGCGCCACTTCTACAAATGCGTAGCCTATCTTCATTCTCACTAGTTGTCAACCTCCTCCTCCTCCTCCTCCTCCTCCCGGCACATGTTAACAGATCGTAGTATTGCATGGTTCGTCAATAATCACAAACAACCACTAGACTAGGCAATCATTTAACCCCCCCCCCACCCCCACCCCACACACACACACACACCAAACATTCACTAATCACTAACACACGCACACATACAACCACTAACATTTCACACTAACACCACATATACATCCTAATAAACTAACACCAATACACTAACTAAATAACACAAATTAACCACACATAACAATTAACATCAATAATAAAATAACTTACCTAACTTAGCACCAGTAGCCATGATGATACAGCGTTAGAGAGACCGCGTGCAATTCACTATACAAGCTAGTACAGCGTGTGTGTGTGTGTGTGTGTGTGTGTGAAGGTCTTAACACCACCAGGTCCTGTGTTGGACTATCCTCTCTGCCTTGTTTTTCTCCTCATCAAGCCTCGTCCCTCACACTGTCCGAATCCAGAAAAAATAATATTACATTATACATTACATAGTTAAAAATGGCTCTTACTACACCGATTTCAATACCAAAGAAAATCCGTTCGCGTTATCTTCCTAGATTCATGTACTTAATCTATCTATGTTACGCTTAGGTAGGGATAAGAGACTATGTATTTGATAAAGAGGTTTCCACACGAACATTTATATCCATGTGGTTACAGCAGTGACCTTGTGCTTAAGTAATTCTTCCAATTATTTCGTTCAGTTTCCTCACATTACGTTGAGGAGAAAATGACACCTAGTTAATTTCACGTTAAATTTACCCTTTTTCACACCTCTGTCTGTTATCTAAGTTACCCTGACGCTTTCCTATTCTTCCTGTTATCTTGTTGTCAGTGTATGAAGACTGTAGTTGAGTATATAAAGAGAAGAAGGATATAATATTACCGGGGTAGCAACAGAGGTCTCCAGACAGATCCTAAGGCACGCCATAGAGGGTTGATAAATTTTACTAGCTTCGAGTAGCTCGTCAGTTTGACTATTTCGGCTCCAAATATATATATATATATATATATATATATATATATATATATATATATATATATATATATATATATATATATATATATATATATATATATATCTCTCTCTCTCTCTCTCTCTCTCTCTCTCTCTCTCTCTCTAAACTTTCACTAACATAGGAAGAAATAGATAGAGTAATGTTGAAGATAATAGCAAGGAGGAGGAGGAGGAGGAGAAGGAAGAGGAGGAGGAGGTAAGGGAGAGGATGAGAAGTGAAAAGAAATATGTAGACTTGAATAACTATTGTGGTGTCAGATGAATGAATATGAATACTTTCTACACATTCTGCAATTCACTGCGTCATTGTTATTCTTCTTCAACTATTAATAATGTAATAAGTTAAGTTACTGGAGGACAACATTAAAAGGCAATTAGTTCTCTATTAGAGTCATTAACTACTGAAATGCACGCAGATTGAGTGTAGTTACCGCCCCAAAATAGCCACACTCAAAGCCCGGTACGATAGACATATTAAAACCACTTATTTTAGAAATTTGGTGTAAATAATAAAAAGGAAGGAAGGAAATAGAAGGAAATAGATAAAACAGGATAAAAGACAATATGAGGATATAGATCAATAAAACAATATCCTAGAAACTAAAATACACTCATAATAGGATAGTAACATAGAAAAATAGTATAAAAAGCGAGGAAGATAGCAATATAGTGGTATCTGAACCGTCTCTTTGATATAATAGTAAAATACAAGAGAATAAAAGGATAAACATAAATAAAACCATATCTAGGTCAACTAAACTATAAATCAAACCAAATAATAGTAATAGTAAGCTAATAAAATAGTCTAATAAAGGAGAAATAAGAAATATTGTCACCGCTTCAATCTGGTAACTTGTAAATAGAAGACGAGGAGGAAGAAGAAGAAGAAGAATTAGGTTGTTTTAAGGCGTCTGGCAGTGGCTTGTCTACATGATCAACCCTTTAGGAAACGCCCAGGTAAATACAATCCCTTAATGTACCTCTTAAACACCCTTAGCTTATAGATTAGTTAAAGGACTAGTTGGTAAAAATGGAGATGCTTAATATCTGTTTATTGTGTATAACTTATTTACCTTGTGTTTATTTACGTTTCACTCTTGTCAGAGGTGTTTCAGGGGTCAAATCTCCCCTTAACACAACATACAGTTAATGATTTAGTAGTTGAAACGATAAGAAAAAAGGGAGATGATAGGAAGCTGTCATGATGCAATATTCACAGAACACTTTTAGAAGATGCTATCGAGCTTGTGACTCCAGCTCTAGGTTACTAATACTGGGTTCTGCGGTCGTTGTGGTCGAGAGATTTGCCTTCTAACATTGCAGTATAATCAAAGCTAAATCAATATCGTTCTGTCTGTAATTAATTAACCTTTCCACAGATCTTGCTGCAGGGAGCCACCCCCGGCCAGCGGTTCCTCGGCACCAGCGGAGGCATTACCAGTGCTGAGCGAGACAAGATTTACCAGTGGATCATTGAACTCGCTAATCCAGAGACTCGGGAAAATGCTCTATTGGAATTAAGGTGAGACTAGGAATTGTTAAGATCGCTCAGTGGTTTTATAATTATTTTTCTTTGATCTTCCTCCTCCTGTCTAGCCATGATGATAGTAATGATAGTAATAGTAATAATAATGTTAATGATCATGATCATGATATACACTCTTGGTTACTTTATAAACCATAAAATCCGTAAAAAAAACGTCAGTTATTTTTCTTTTCTTTTCCCCTTCCTCTAACCAATGCACAATAATAATAATAACGTCAATAATAATTATATACACTCAGTAATTTATAATCCATATAAAAACGATTAACTATACGAAAAAGCACATTAAATTCACACTATTTTTTCTCTTTTCCCCTTATAGTAAGAAGCGTGAATCTGTCCCTGACCTTGCACCTCTGCTGTGGAACTCCTTCGGTACTATTGCAGCGCTGTTACAGGAAATCATCAATATATACCCTGCCACACTCACTGCACACCAAAGCAACAGAGTGTGCAATGCCCTAGCCCTGCTGCAGGTACGGTAATATGCTGTACTAGGCTTAAGCTGTGTTGAAATAGACTTTAGTTAGGTTAGGTTAGTTAGTTAATGCAAAAAGGAGCAAGCGCCAGATATCTGAGGTCATATGGCGCTAGGTTAGGTTATTACAATATTAACCTTTATGTGTGTGTGTGTGTGTGTAACTTTCCTCGGTACAATTTACAATAATTTTCCTTCCTTTGCAGTGCGTTGCGTCTCATCCGGACACGAGATCACAGTTCCTAGCGGCACACATCCCCTTGTACGTATACCCCTTCCTGCAGACTGTTAGCAAGACCCGACCCTTTGAGTACCTCCGTCTCACCTCACTGGGGGTCATCGGGGCTCTGGTCAAGGTAAGTCTAGGGTCGTGTAGATCTTGCATTCGTTTCATCTATTTTTTCTCGGGTCATTGTATACTTGCTTTCGTTTCATCTATTTTTTCTTTGGGTCACTGTATGCTTTCGTTGGCTTCATCTATTTTCATGTCTTTCTGTATTTAAGAGAGAATTAATAAGTCTCTTTAATAATAGTTACGAGGAAAGATTTCTTGTCTTTTCATCGGGTTTATGTACAAATCAATGTAGAAAATTAATATATATAAAATTTCAGTGAATTGACGCATTTTTCAACTGATTCACAATATTTTCCACAGACTGATGAGCAAGAGGTGATCAATTTCCTGCTCACCACCGAGATCATTCCCCTTTGTCTGCGTATAATGGAGTCTGGGTCTGAACTCAGCAAGACTGTGGCCACCTTCATACTGCAGAAAATACTACTAGATGAAACTGGACTCAATTATATATGCCAGGTGGGAGGACGATATTTTTTCTTCGGGTTTTTTGGTAATATTCCCGTAAAACATCAATAATTTTGGCCCATTGTAAATCTGTTGCCATATATATTAGTTGATCAATTTTTCAACCATTTTATGATTTAAGACGATTATATTTCCTTTTCCATATATATTAGTTGATCAATTTTACGTTTATTTATATGTTCTTAATTTCTTATTTCCTTATGTTCTTGATGTTGATTCTCAGACGTACGAGACTCTTATTTTCTTATGTTCTTATTTTCTTATATGTTCTTATTTCCTTATGTTCTTATGTCCTTATGTCCTTATGTCCTTGATGTTGATCCGCAGACGTACGAGCGGTTCTCCCACGTTGCATTGGTCCTTGGTAAGATGGTGATTGCACTGGCCAAGGAACAGTCAGCTCGGCTACTCAAACACGTGATATGATGCTACCTCAGGCTGTCCGACAACCCAAGGTGAGGAGCAGGAGGAGGAGGAGGAGGAAGAGGTTGGAAGGAGGAGAGTAGGAGGAAGAGGAGGAGGAGGAGGAGCTGCTACTACTAATATTATGTAGCCATTATTGCAAGACTAAAGATTATAATGTTATATTTATCATTTCCTTAACAGTTTAACGTGAAAATACAGTTATTTCTATTAACATTATAGTGACGATTATTGAATGTTTAGCTATTAGTTATACATATAATTTTCTTAATTAATGGTATAACTATAAAAAAAAAAACTTCAATTAATTCCATTTTTCCTCAGGGCACGAGAAGCCTTACGTCAGTGTCTCCCGGACCAGCTCAAGGACCAGACCTTCGCTGGCTGCCTCAAGGACGACAAATCTACAAAACACTGGCTTCAACAACTCTTGGCTAACCTTGAAACTACCTCCGTACCTGACCCTCGCATTGCCCTCCCCCCCCTGGCAGCTCAGTGATAGGTCAGGTCAAGGTCGAGGATGTAGATGAAATGACCCGAGACAAAAGACCTGATACCTGAGATCTTTGAGTGTCCTTCCATCCCCTTAACTTGCTGGTGCCTGATCCTAGATGCATTGAAAGTGTTGGTATAAGTGGAGTGAGGTTGTTACTACTCCTCCCTCTGCTGTTTGGGGTTTAAAGGACGCCTGGTTTAGTTTGGTTTAAGTTAAGTTATTGTTCTGACGATCTTTTCTTGGTAATATTGTGATAATGTAGCGGCTTTCGCAGGCTTCTAATTAATGTGAACTGTTTTACAGGCATGGCAGGACATGCTTCCTCACCGGGGTGAACAGAAACCCGTATTTCCCGATGACGTTTATTGAAGCTCAGTCCTCTATTTTCATAACCATGTCTGGCTATGCCATGTCTGGCTGGCTCTACCATGTCGTAAAGAACTGAAAATATACATTTTCAGTCACAGAACGAATACACATACATTCTCATGGCATTGTCATACACTTCAAGTAATGCTTACAATCAATAAATCATCATAACAGTCAATTTATACCACAATACATAAGAAATAAACAGATCTCACCTCGATCACATCCTGCGAGCGTGCTTCTCTTGTCAGCAATGAGTGACGTGAACAAGTCTCTATAAGCAATGTGATCGCCTTTACTTATGAAACAGCAAGGCATCTACTGATCCTTCTTTACAGTATTTGAACCTTCTAAATATCTTTATATAAATGAGATCAACAAAGGAATGATAAAATATACATACAGTTACATGGCTCCCCTAAATTGTGCAACAATTTACCTTATAAACTAAAAGACAATTTGCCTTAAAACTAATACTGGCACATCATAAGGCACTTAAATTACAAAGGCTCCTTGGCGGGGATACCCTGGTCTTCAACTTGATCACATTCTACCAAGAGAACAAGACTGTGGATAGGTCTTTCCATTATGTTTACACATCTTGTACGTTTTCCCTGATTGTCAATATTAGAATCTGCCATCATGAGCTTAACCTTTCTTACAAGACCGTCATTATCAGGCAAAGCTTCTTTGACTCTACCCAATCTCCAACTGTTTCTTGGCAGATTGTGATCTTTTACAATAACATCGTCATTGACTTCTTCAAATGACTCACATTTATAGCATCTAGGTATACAGAGGCCCTTTCAACTTGTGCAGCTTATCTCTCCATTTTACCCATTTATATCTGACATTATCTGTCACCTTGTCATCCCAACTAGACTCACATTTACACAATTCTTGAAGGATTTGTTTGCCTACAAGAATAACAGGTGACACTAGACCTAACGGGTCATATACAGAGCTCACAGTGGACAAAATACCTCTTCTCGTAAGTGGTTTATCCTTCAACTGTATCCTAAATTGAAAAGTGTCAGACTCTATACACCATTGAATTCCCAGAGTTCTTTCCATGGGCAGTGTTTCTTTACTAAGATCTAAATTCTTAACAACATTCACTCTTTCATGAGGGGATGTTGTTTCTAGTACTTCCCTACTGTTGGACAAGAACTTATGAAGGTTGAAACCTCCCATGCTACGTATTGCCTTGCTTTGTTTCATCAGAGTGACGGCTTCATTCACTGTTGCCACTGACTTAAGGCCATCATCAACATAAAAATCTGTTCTTATAAAATTTGCTGCATCAGAACCACACAGATATTCATGGTCATCTGCAGCCTTCTTTAATGCAAAATTGGCAACACTTGGAGACGATGTAGCACCAAACAAGTGAGCCGTCATTCTGTATTCAACAATTTCTTTAGTTACATCACCATTTTTCCACCAAAGGAACCTAAGCATGTCCCTGTGTTCTGGATTCATCTTCACTTGGTGGTACATTGCTTCTATATCACAAACAAATGCAATAGGTTCCTGCCTAAATCTGCAAAGTACCCCTACCAATTTGTTGGTGAGGTCTGGACCCTGTAACAAATGGCCATTTAAAGACTGACTCTTATAGTTTGCACTGCAGTCAAATACTACTCTGAGTTTCCCTGGTTTCTTAGAGTGATACACTCCATGATGTGGAATGTACCAAACCTGACCATCATCCTTATTTAGATCCTTCTTAGGCACAACCTCTGCATACCCTTTATCTATCATATTATCCAAGAACACTTTATAGTTATCATGGTGTTGTTTATCTTTGTCAAGTCTGTTTTTTAGCTTCATTAATCTATGCTCTGCCAAAGTTTTATTGTTTGGACGCTTGACATTGTCGTTTTTAAGAGGAAGAGGCAACTCGTAATGCCTGTCTTCCAGCTGATGTACTTCAGCTTTCATTTTATTTATAAACTTCTTGTCTTCATACGATAATAGAACATCAGCTGACTTCCTTTCATTGAAATCAAGCTCAAACATATCTTGTACTTGGGAGGGATTTATTATCTCCTTAGTCCTTGATGGAACGACTAAGAAGCTTACCCTTTTTTCCTGATTTATCTCGACCTCTTGTACAAATGTTCTAAATACTTTCAGGATATTATCTTCTAAGCCTTGACTAACAGCAACCCTTCCTTGGATGCCCCATCCTAACTCTGTTCTTATCCCACAGGGCTCTCCAGACTCCCCTGTGATTACTTCCCTGTGCTCTATTGCTTCATTACAATTCACTCCAATCAGAAGTCCTATTTCTACATCTGACCTATATGGCATGAGTTTAGAAGCAATTAGAGATAAGTGGGACCACCCTTCTGCTGTCTCCCTCCTAGGAATCTGATCTCGTCGTGCTGGGATATTCTCTCTACAGTATGCATGTGGAAGCTCTATATCTCGTTCATCATAGATGCCTCGTACTATAAGTCTTTATTACACACAATTGTCTCTTCTCCATTTATTGTGGAAGTTTGCAAAGAAATTTGCGGTCCACTCACTCCCACCTCATCTAAGAGACTTTGCTTCACGAAGCAAGCATCAGATTGATTGTCCAACAATGCATACACTAACACTTTATTCCCTTCATTACCTTCTTGGTACATCCACACTGGTACTATTAAAGTGTGTGTGTCTCCAGCAACTGACTGTTTGACCTTAACCTCATTTATTACAACTGGTCTTTCATCGTTTTTCTTGAGATCATTTACCCGTTCTGGTCTTTCTTGAGTCTGAGATCTTAAAGCATCATTATGGAGAATGGTGGGATGGAATCTCTGACATACCTTACATGATTTCTTTCTCCTACAGTCTTTCTTTATGTGAACCCAATTTAAACATCCTGCACATAATCTTTTTTCTTTGATAAATGTAAACTTTGTATCGGGATCAAGTTTTACAAATAGTTTACAATTTTCTAAATCATGCTCCTCTTTACAGTAGCGACAAAATTGTCTCTTTCCTTCCTTTCCTTTAAAGTCTTGTTTCATAGTCTCTACATTTACTTTACTGTTAAAGGAACTAGCTGTCCTTTCCTCAGATGGTTTTGTAATGAAACCTTTACTTCCTCTAAATTTAGTCATGGTATATGACCTATTACTCTTATTCCTGTTCAAGCTTGCATTGCCTTTACCACTGTCATTTGCTTCCATGACCACAGCATTGTATGAAGTAAAAGGATCACATGCTGCATGAGCTTGTGAGTTGATGAATTTACAAAACCTTTCAAAGGGTGGGTACTGCCCTGGCCCATACTGAGAACTGCTATAACAATGTTCACTTATTTTTGCATTCCAACTATTAATTATAGATTTTGGAAGTTTTGTTAGTAATTTCCTATGTTCTCTGGGATCATTAAGGAATGACAAGTGAGGAATAGAATGCATAGCTGCCCTACAACATTCTAAAAAATCTGAAAACTTCATTAGGGCTGGACCATCGTCTTGAGGAATTTGTGGCCATCCTGACAACCTTTTCATGTAAGCATTGGCAACTACACTTTCATTTCCAAATCTTTGCCAGAGAATTCTCTTTGCTGTGTCATAATCTTGGTTAGTATTTAAATACATTAACATTCTTATGGCTTCCTTTGCCTCACCACTTGTATATTTGTCAAGATATGCAAGTCTCTCTGATGCATCAGTTGTCCTAGCTTCCACAAAGGTTTTAAACTTTTTTATCCAGAGTGGAAATTCCATGGGTTCTCCACTAAAAATTGGAGGCTCTATTGGAGGTAAACTCCATCCTTGAACAGGTATATAAGTAACAGGATTACTACCAGGAGTGGAAAGAGACTGACAGGACTGTTTGACATTATTAGTAGGAGTATAGTTACTAGGAGGTATGAAACTATGAGTTAAGGGGTTGAGATTCATTGCTTGAGCATTAACGTTTGTACTTCTACTAACACCTAATCCTTCCTCATTCATTAGACTATGAGATTTACCCTTAGATCCATGTTTAGGGAAGAATGTAACACATTTATGAGGCATGGCTTCATCTATCTCTGAATCAGGCTGCAGTAGCGATACATCTTTGCTTTGTATCTCTAAATATTGTTGATGTTGTTGCCTCCCTACACTTTCATCATCACTTGGAAGCATCCCTCTATCATCCTCTTCAACTTCATTTAGAGCTTCAAGTTCTGCACTGACAGCTGCTATGTCTCTCATTTTTTCTCTTTTGGCTAACTCAGCTGTACTCCTTGCCACTAACGCCTGTGCCTCAGCTGTACTCTTTGCCACTAACGCTTGTGCCTCAGCTACATTATCATGATGTTCTATTTCCGCTTTAAGCATGGCCAATTTAGCTGCCGCTTCTTGCCTTCTTAGTAATGATGCAGAGGAAGCCTTAGATGCTTTTGAATGTCTACTAGAACCTTTACTAACATGAGAAAATACAGATTCTTTACCACTTAGTACTTCCAATTTCTTACTCTTTAAATCCTTTACAGTTTCTTGGTGAATCTGTTCATCTACTTTAAGGTTCTCTAACTCATCCGACTCTTCTTGCTTAACATCTTTAAGTTCCATACATACACTAACATAGTTAGCATACAATTCCATTTCTTCATCAGACATTTTGATTAAGTGCATGAGACTAATGTTATGTAAGACAAAGCGAATAATACACACATACATATACATATAAATATAGAAAAATATTATCTGTGTACGTATATATGACTGTGTGCATGTGTGTGTGTGTATACGTACAGAAGCAAAATGCATTCATAATAATAATAATAATAATAACTTACCTGTTCAGTATTAGGCTAAGAATGAAAGGTAAAATACACATAATTAGACGCACACACACATGCGTACACACACACATACACACATACCTTACACACATAAATAAGAATCATTACAATTATTAACACATACCGCTCAATAATAATGATAATAATGATGATAATAATAATTTGGCTTACTTGGTTCAAGAATTCTGGTTCTGAGGCCGCCATGTCCCAGCGGTTCTGCAGAATGAATATGTTGGGTTTTGAGAGACCAGATGAAACCTTATGGAAGAAATTCTTTTCCTGTAATAATTTAAAAAAAAAAAAAAAATTATTATTATTATTATTCATTGTTTTTTTAATGTATGTTGTTATTATTTTCGTTATTATTATTATTATTATTACTACCACTACCACTACTACTACCACTACTACTACCACCACTACTACCACTACCACTACCACTACTACTACCACCACCACTAAACTTACAGTATTCATCAACGTGGACTCAGAATTAGCCACCAGGACAAACACATCAGCATCCAGAGTGTGTTTATCAATCCAATCGTCTAAACTTTCCGAAACATCAATTCCGGGAGAGTCTACGAGAACCACGTCATCTCGGAGCAGTGGACACCTATGGAGAGAGAGAGAGAGAGAGAGAGAGAGAGAGAGAGAGAGAGAGAGAGAGAGAGAGAGAGAGAGAGAGAGAGAGAGAGAGAGAGAGAGAGAGTAGAAAGGTAAGTATATCAATATTACATCAAGGATAATAATAATAATAATACAACTGTTTTTCTCTATATATTAACTTCTTCTCCTCCTCCTCCTCCTCTTCCTTCATTCCACTTTCTTTCCACACACACACACACACACACACACACACACACACACACACACACACACACACACACCTTGCTTTGGGCCAGTGTATCCTAACAAGAGTGGAATCACCCAGTCTGTTGTTGCAGAGTGCGTGGGCTAACTGGCCTATCCCCTTAATGCTCTGCTTCTCTAACGAGCCTTCGGTAGTTAGGTAAGGCTCGTTGCCGTCCACTCCCTCGACCTGTGGGAGCGCGAGTTGGTGTGGTGATTAGGTTAGGTTAGGTAGTTTAGGTTGTAGGAATGATAATAATAATAGCATTTAGTCTGTCTGTGTATATATATAATAATAAATATATATTCTTTCACACACACACATACACACACACACACACACACACATACACACACACACACACACACACATATACATACACACACACACACAGAGGTGATAATAGCAATATATATATATAGAATAGTAATAAAAAAATTGGATAAATATAGATACTTATACATACTATATAATACAACACACGTACACACACACACACGTACACGTACACGTACACACACACACACACACACACGTACACGTACACGTACACGTACACACACACACACACACACACACTTACCTGTAGAAAACAATTAGTAGTGTGTACAATACCCGAAGGCAGAATCTTGTCTCCCATCATTGCATTGATTACTGTACTTTTACCATTAGATGTACGGCCAAAGAATGCAACCTGAGGGGGGGAGGAGGGGGTGTAGTAGTAGTAGCAGTAGTAAAAAAACATCGATTTATTTCATCATTTCATATATCAAAACAACAATTCTCTCTCTCTCTCTCCCTTACCTTCATGTGATCCCTGGCTAGTACTTCCTTAATTCCTTGTACTTTAGCTGCATGACTCTGTACAGAATGTGTCTCCTCGTCCAGTACCAAGGCCTTACCATTGGCGTTGGAGCCTGGAGGGAGGGGGGGAGGGATGGAGAGAAGATAGGGTAAGGGGGAGGGAGAGATGGAGAAGGTAGGGGGAGGGAGAGAATTGGATGTTTAAGTTTTAGGGAAATATTATATCAATAACATAAGAAGAGAAGGATTTGTGAGTGGTATTATAGGTTAAGTTATCACACACACACACACACACACACACACACACACACACACACACACACAAACAAATACTTACAACACACAAATACTTACTACACACAAATACTCACAACCCCTCGGTTGTGAGCCGAGTGCGCTAACCACTACGCTAGCGGACCGTGTGTGTGTGTGTGTGAATGTGTATGACTGGCAATCCACTATTTCATAAGACTATAACCTGCTATACACATATATACAATTAAAGATGTTAATAATTACAAACAAACTCACTAACTAATAATAATCAACATTAAACACCATTATAAAAAAATATATATATATATATATATATATATATATATATATATATATATATATATATAATAGTAATAATTAGAGTAGGAACTGTCAGAAGAGTATAAACACCACAAGGGAATTACAACAATAGAATCAAAGTCCAACCCACAATAAAGGATTTGAATCTTTATCAATGACGTATGAAGGAATCAAAAAGAATCAATACCTATTATAACGGTGCGATTTTATCTTGTCATGTTATGTTTATTGATTTGTATATCCTTATAGTTATCATTATCAAGGAGAGTGACTGGTGGGTGACTGTGGTGTATATGGGAGGTGAGGGTCGAATGAATCATGACGAGAATAAGAAGTTGTATGAGACGCTGAAAAGCATTAAGGAAAAGGTAGGGAGGAATAGATGGGTAATAATGGGGGACTTTAATGGGCATATAGGGCTAATGGAGGAGGTAGTGAACAGAAACGGGCAGATGATTTTAGAGTTTGTTGAGGATACGGACTAAGGCCGGCCACACACGTGCAGTTTTAAGTGACAGTTATGACTGTTCAGTTATAACTGACACAGTTTAAACTGACGTCAGTTAAAAATGAAATGCACACACACACACAGTTCAATCCCTCAGTTTTTACCATGGATTCCGAGGAGTACGATCTTGCCGCTCTCGGTGTATTCTTTGTAATGCTACAAACAAATAGAAAAAAGAAAACTAAAAAGCGTAAACAGTGGTGCAAAAAGTGGTTATTAAGGCGAAATCAATGTTCTGATATTAAATTATTAAAGGAATTAAGTGAAGAACCAATTGATTTTCTCAATTATTTGCGCATGACTGAAAGAGTGTACCAAAAGTTGCTTTCGCTGGTTTCTCCTTTCATTAAAAAGAAAGATACAATAATGAGAAGAGCAATATCGCCACATGAAAGATTAACTGCTACCTTGAGGTTTCTAGCAACAGGACGGTCGTATGAGTGTCTCAAATTTTCCACAAGAATATCACCTCAATCTCTTGGAAAAATCATCCCAGAAACATGTAACATCTTGTACAAAGTTTTGGGGAAGTATATGCAGGTATGTATTTTATAAATGTATTTATTATGAGAAATGAGAACATAATCATATTTTATTGACAAACTGCATCTATTTCCAGAACGGTTTTACATAGATTTTTAAAGAAATACACTTTAATGTGACATTTAATATCAGCTAATTAGATTTTTTGTTAGCTAACACATTTACACATTAGGATCAAAGTGAGTAAAATAAGAGGATGATGTGACATTTAATCTCAGCTAATTTGAATTTCTGTTACCTAACTCCTTTATACATTAGGATCAAAATGAGTAAAATAATAGGATGCTGTGTTTTCCAGAGAAAGCAATGAGTTTTCGCTTCTGTCATGAGTGTCTGTACTTGAACCTTGCTCATATGTTGGAGACGGTGAAGGTGCGGGACATGGGGTACTAATAGGACTCTGGCTTGTTGATGAAGCATAATGATACATTGGCGATGTGCTTAGATAACCCATTTCAGCCTCAAACAGTATGTCATTGTTTTTTTTTCTGCAACGAGGGCCACACGTTTGTCTAGAGCTTTTAACCTCAGAGCAATAGTGCTTCCTATCAAATCATATCGGTCAGGTTGTTCCTTAGGTCTTTTGAAGTGGTCACGCATTGTAGTTAGCACTTCTGATGTCAGGTCATCATTTATCTTATTTCTTTTATTAGAACCAGGCCTTGAGGTTATTGGTTGTTTTGGTTGTGTTTGTGACACTTCTTGAACATCCGCAATTGTTGATGTAGACATTGTAGAGTCTTCAGCATCAAAATTCACTTCTTCAACTGGGAGTGGATTGTCATCAAATATCTGAAAAAGACACAAAATATATTAACAATATTAAGAAATTAGGAAAATATAAAATTTTAACTTATAAATATTAAATTTTTTTAAATTATACAAATTTTGTAACATTTTTTTATCCATGTTTGTTTCAGTTTCCCAACTCAGAGGAAAAATGGAAAGAGATTGCAACTTTGTTTGAGGAAAGATGGCATTTCCCCCACTGCATCGGTGCCATGGATGGCAAACATATTGAAATAATTCCCCCTCATAACTCTGGATAGTATTATTATAATTACAAAGGCAAACATAGTATGGTTCTTCTTGCTATAGTTGATGCCAAATACCAGTTCCTACTGATTGATTTTGGAACTAATGGACGGATTTCTGATGGTGGTGTTCTTCAGAATACATCGTTCTTTGAAAAGCTGGTGAACGAGAATTTACACATTCCTCAGCCTGACGATGTCAGTGACAACTTCAAAAATGTTCCATATGTCTTCGTTGCTGACGATGCATTTCCTCTCAGAACTAATATTTTGAAGCCATTCAGGCAAGGATTATTAGATTCAGCCAAAAAAGAGGTTTTTAACTATCGATTATCTCGAGCAAGGCATATTGTAGAGA
The DNA here is from genome assembly GCA_036785275.1 of Cancer borealis. Lineage (NCBI taxonomy): Eukaryota > Metazoa > Arthropoda > Malacostraca > Decapoda > Cancridae > Cancer > Cancer borealis. Next base: position 25,447 of record JAXIVD010000998.1, read on the forward strand.
ATGTTTTTGGGATACTTGCTTCACGCTTCCGTATTTTTCAGTCCCCAATTAATTTAGAACCAGAGAATATTGAGATAGTAGTAATGGGTACCCGTGCATTGCATAACTTTTTGATTGAACAACAATCTAGTACATACGCCCCTGTGAACCTTATGTATCAAGAAAATAATTATGATGGATCTGTTATTTCTAGTGGCTGCGATAGTTCACAATCAAATATGATTCCACTAAATCGTCGTAGTGGAAATATTTCTAATGACGCAAAAGAAGTCAGAGAACAATTTATGAACTACTTCATGAATGATGACAAAGTGCCATGGCAAATTAAACACATTTTAAAATACAAATAAATAATTTTGCTGGCTATAACCACCACAAAACGCAGGATTTCAATGTTAACTGATTGTCTGTTATTCAACAAAAACTGAAAGTGGGTGAAATGGGGCAATGATTTTTATACAATAATAATAGGCCTAATAATAATAAAATGAATTTCCTATCTTGTTTCTCTTACCTCTTCGTTTTCATTGTCCAGATTTGAACGTGACGTCCTTGGAGTATCTTGATCTTGCAGGAATTCAAGCAGGTAATGCAAGCAAAGTACCGGCTTGTAGATGCTGTCTGTAGATGCTCCAGACTTCTTTGATGCCTCAACCTTCTTTTTCTCCTTGCGATAAGCACATCTCAAACTATTAATTTTCATTACGACAGACTTCTTGGTGGCACCAGGCTCAAGTTCCTCCAACTTCTTTACTAATTTGCTATAGGCAACATCTTTCTTTGTGCGGTCATGATATTCTTCGCTTTTAACTTGCCACAGGCAAGGTTCAGATCGATAGAGTTCAATGAATTCAACAATCACTTGGTTTTGTTTACGTGCCATCTCAACAAACTGCACTCACCGCTACCACCTGTAGAAATGAGAAGTTGAGAACTGTACAGTTACGAATCCCCACACACGCTCAGTTCAGTTACTCCTTTCAGTTAAAAATATGGAACATTGTATTTGTCTCAGTTTAACTGTACAGTTTTGTTGAACTGACGAAATGAGCAACTGAGATACCCACACACGTGCAGTTTTAACTGACAGTTATAACTGAACAGTTAAAACTGCACGTGTGTGGCCGGCTTAAGGATCAAGAACTGGGAGTTAGAAGACCCGGTGACCTGGAGAGATAGAAGTGAGTCTGCAATAGATTATGTGTTGGTTAACGATCAGGTAGAGAAGCAGGGCTGTAAAATATGGAAAAATGAAGAGGTAGATTTTTCAGACCACGTCTTAATAGAGATCACATGCGGGAAGACGAGGAAAACCACAGGAGTTAAGAAGGAAGTTTGGAAAGAAAAGTGGGATATAAAGAATGCAGATTGGATAGCTTACTGCAGAGAAATGGATGAAACTATGCCAGGAGAGGTAGAAGAGGTAGAAAGGACAGTGAGCGAATGGGAAGGGGACATTAAGGAACACATAAAACGCCAGGCGATGAAGTCCGTTGGAGTAAAGAAGTTCAAGGTAGGGAAAATAAAACTGAAGGGATGGTGGGATGAGGAGGTAGCTAAGGCGATTGGAGACAGAAAAAGGGAAAATAGGAAGCAAAGGAACTTAGCTAGACTGGCAAAGCAAATGGGAGGAAGGTACGAAGCAGAGTGGGCAGAGGCGTGGGACAGGTATGTAGAGGCGAAGAAAGGGGCCCAGTCAACCATTAGAAAGAAGATAGGGAAGTGGGAGGAAGAGCAGGCAAGAACACTGAGCAACATGCCACGGAGGGAGAGAGAAAAGGAAGCTTGGAGGCGGTTAAGGAGGAACCTGGGTGGAACAGGTCCACACCAGGAGGTTAAGGTGAAGGTGAATGGCAGGGAGGCAAGCAGCGAGGAGGAGGTGGTGCCCGTGATAGAAGATTATTGGAATAGGATTATATGGAAGGGGGAAGAGGAAGAGCATATGGGATACCTGTCTCTATACAGTGAAGTTAGGGAGATGGAGAGCATAGAGATAGAGGAACAGGACATAGCATCAGCAGTAAGAGCCATCAAGATAGGAAAAGCAGATGGGACAGATGGAATCTTGGGGGAATTTATAAAGTATGGAGGGGAGGCACTTAGGCAGGCACTAGCTGGGCTGTTCAAGAAGATACTGGAGGAGGGGGAAGTGCCTCAGGATTGGAATAGAAGTAGGATTACTCTAATCCACAAGGGAGGGGGTAAGTCAAGGGAGGACATAGGTAATTACAGACCCATCGCAGTAATGAACACCCTGGCAAAAACATTTGGGTGGGTGATAAACGATAAGCTGAGGAAATGGATAGAGGAGAAAAGGGTTCTCGGAGAGGAACAGAGTGGTTTTAGGAAGGGGAGAGGTGGCCTAGAAAATGTGCTAGTGATGAAGGAAGTCATAGAGAGGAATAAAAAGGTAGGAAGAGAGCTGTATTTAGTATTCCTAGATTTGGAAAAGGCATATGATAGGGTAGATAGGAGCAAGTTAATGACACTACTGACGCACAGAGGGGTAGACAGGAAGGTAGTGCAGGTGATTAGAAAGATGTATGAGGAAAATGAGGTGAAGTTTACGATAGGTGATGTTAGCACTGGATGGCTGAGAAATAACATAGGAGTACGTCAGGGTTGTGTGATCTCCCCAACACTATTTAATTTATACATAGAGGAGTTGATAGTGAGGATTAGGATGACAGGGAAGGGAGTCAGTGTTGGGGATAGGAGATTAGGGTGCCTAGCCTATGCTGACGACATTGTGGTAATGGCAGAGAGCAAGGAGGACATGGAAGAGATGTTGCAGGTAGCCAGTATATATGGGCGAGAGTGGAATGTTAGGTACAGTGAAAGAAAATGCAAGGTGATGGAGTTTAATAGCCAGGAGGAGGGACAGTGGGTGTTAGGAAACAACATTCTGGAGGTGGTGGATAGGTACACTTACTTAGGGCTAGAAGTGAGTAAAGAAGGAATTGGAGGAGAGAAACAGATGAAGATAAATGAGGGGAAGGCCAGGAAGATGACGGGAATGATAATTAATGCAGGTAGTAGATCAATTAATAAGTACGAAGTAGGGAGGAGTTTATGGAAGGGGATGGCTGTGCCGTACTGTCTATATGGGTCTGAGATTACCTATTACCGGGAGGGGGACGTAGCAAAGCTAGAGAAGAGTCAGAATAGAATAGGCAGGTGGGGGTTGGGTGCTCCACGCAGTACAGCAGTAGAAGCCATTAGAGGAGAGATGGGCTGGAGTACTTTCAGGGAGAGAATAATTAAAGGGAAATTAAACTTTGTAAAGAAGATGGAAGGACTTGATGAGGATAGGTGGGCAAAGCAGGTACTGAGAGAAGGTAATAGCAGGTCGTCATGGAAGAAAGAAACGAATAGATGGAAAAGAAGGGAGAATTTGGAAGAGGATTGGCATAGGATGAAGCCCAGAGAGGTAAAGAAAAGGATAGAAGAGGGTGGATTAGCTAGATGGCAGGCAGGGATGGAAGCTAAGTCCACACTGAAATGGTATAGGTGGAAGGAGAGGCCCGAGGCACTCAAGTGGCATGTAGGAGATTGGGGCAGTAGACTACTAGTAAAGGCTAGGACAGGCACACTTGAGGTAAATGCAAGGAACAGGGATGAGTTAGACCAGGACTGTAGTAGTTGCAGAGGAGTCAGGGAGACCATAGGGCACTTCTTAGCAGTGTGTGGCAGGTACGATGAGGAAAGAGACAGGTTGATAGGATCTATAACGGCAGTGGTAGGAAGAGAAGAGTGGCGTAGAAGACTGGAGGAGGACGGAGGAATCCTCACAGTGCTGGGCCTGCACAGGGGAGAGAGAGAGAGAAAATCATAAGAGCAGCTAAAGAGTTCCTGACACAGGCGTGGGGAAAACGGACATAATATGTTTACAGTTGTGTTCCCTGTGATGTGCTCTCTGGTGCTCCTCCGCAGGTTGCAGAGGAATCAGGAGCAGAACACTGAAGGGAAAGAGGACCTACGAAGCGATAAAAAGCGAGAGGTCACAAGAAGAAGAAGGTCTGGCTGGCAGCAACCTACCTTTAGCTACACTTAAACACAGCGATGGAGGCGTGAACACAGCTCCCCACACCTCCTAAATACCATAATAACGCCATTAAAACACTAATTACAACCTCAACTACTAATAATACGCCATTAAACCGCAAGTATGAACGTCTTCACTAACGTATCGAGCCAAGTGACGGGACTTGGATCATCTTTGGGGTCATGGTTTAAGAAGGAAGGGACAGAGGTCACCCCCGGAGGTCAAGGTCAAGATGGAGCGTCAGAACAACCTGCTGACCCTACTCAAGCCCCCCTCCCTCCTCACCCCCCTCTGCCAATGTCTCAGAGCAGAGTGTGAAAGGCTCAGCTGATGAAAACGAAGATGCTGCGTCGAACCACTCAGGGTAAGTGAGCTATCTTTAATAATCTCTATCTCTAATTATCTCTATTATTTCATTATCTTTATTATATTGTGTCTATCCATATCTCTTGAAGTGTGTGTAATGTGAATCTCTCTCTCTCTCTCAATATTATTTTCTATATTGTATGATCATTGATTTCTTGTAATTGTACATAACTATTAAGTTTGGTTAGGTTAAGTTAGGTTAAAATTCAGTTAGATTCAAATTAGGTTAAGATTCAGTTAGATTCAAGTTATGTTAAGATTCAGTTAGATTCAAGTTAGGTTAAGATTCAGTTAGATTCAAGTGAGGTTAAGATTCAGTTAGATTCAAGTTAGGTTAAAATTCAGTTAGATTCAAGTTAGGTTAAGATTCAGTTAGATTCAAGTTAAGTTAAGATTCAGTTAGATTCAAGTTAGGTTAAGATTCAGTTTGATTCAAGTTAGGTTAAAATTCAGTTAGATTTAAGTTAGGTTAAGATTCAGTTAGATTCAAGTTAAGTTAAAATTCAGTTAGATTCAAGTTAGGTTAAAATTCAGTTAGATTTAAGTTAAGTTAAAATTCAGTTAGATTTAAGTTAGGTAAATATTCAGTTAGATTCAAGTTAGGTTAAGATTCAGTTAGATTTAAGTTAGGTTAAAATTCAGTTAGATTTAAGTTAGGTTAAGATTCAGTTAGATTCAAGTTAGGTTAAAATTCAGTTAGATTTAAGTTAGGTAAATATTCAGTTAGATTCAAGTTAGGTTAAAATTCAGTTAGATTTAAGTTAGGTTAAGATTCAGTTAGATTCAAGTTAGGTTAAAATTCAGTTAGATTCAAGTTAGGTTAAAATTCAGTTAGATTTAAGTTAGGTTAATATTCAATTAGATTCAAATTAGGTTAAGATTCAGTTAGATTCAAGTTAGGTTAAGATTCAGTTAGATTCAAGTTAAGTTAAGATTCAGTTAGATTCAAGTTAGGTTAAGATTCAGTTAGATTCAAGTTAGGTTAAAATTCAGTTAGATTCAAGTTAGGTTAAGATTCAGTTAGATTCAAGTTAGGTTAAGATTCAGTTAGATTCAAGTTAGGTTAAGATTCAGTTAGATTCAAGTTAGGTTAAAATTCAGTTACATTCAAATTAGGTTAAGATTCAGTTAGATTCAAGTTAGGTTAAGATTCAGTTAGATTCAAGTTAGGTTAAGATTCAGTTAGATTCAAGTTAGGTTAAGATTCAGTTAGATTCAAGTTAGGTTAAGATTCAGTTAGATTCAAGTTAGGTTAAGATTCAGTTAGATTCAAGTTAGGTTAAGATTCAGTTAGATTCAAGTTAGGTTAAGATTCAGTTAGATTCAAGTTAGGTTAAGATTCAGTTAGATTCAAGTTAGGTTAAAATTCAGTTAGATTCAAGTTAAGTTAAAATTCAGTTAGATTCAAGTTAAGTTAAGATTCAGTTAGATTCAAGTTAGGTTAAGATTCAGTTAGATTCAAGTTAGGTTAAGATTCAGTTAGATTCAAATTAGGTTAAAATTCAGTTAGATTCAAGTTAGGTTAAAATTCAGTTAGATTCAAGTTAGGTTAAGATTCAGTTAGATTCAAGTTAGGTTAAGATTCAGTTAGATTCAAGTTAGGTTAAAATTCAGTTAGATTTAAGTTAGGTAAATATTCAGTTAGATTCAAGTTAGGTTAAAATTCAGTTAGATTTAAGTTAGGTTAAGATTCAGTTAGATTCAAGTTAGGTTAAAATTCAGTTAGATTCAAGTTAGGTTAAAATTCAGTTAGACTTAAGTTAGGTTAATATTCAGTTAGATTCAAATTAGGTTAAGATTCAGTTAGATTCAAGTTAGGTTAAGATTCAGTTAGATTCAAGTTAAGTTAAGATTCAGTTAGATTCAAGTTAGGTTAAGATTCAGTTAGATTCAAGTTAGGTTAAAATTCAGTTAGATTCAAGTTAGGTTAAGATTCAGTTAGATTCAAGTTAGGTTAAGATTCAGTTAGATTCAAGTTAGGTTAAGATTCAGTTAGATTCAAGTTAGGTTAAAATTCAGTTACATTCAAATTAGGTTAAGATTCAGTTAGATTCAAGTTAGGTTAAGATTCAGTTAGATTCAAGTTAGGTTAAGATTCAGTTAGATTCAAGTTAGGTTAAGATTCAGTTAGATTCAAGTTAGGTTAAGATTCAGTTAGATTCAAGTTAGGTTAAGATTCAGTTAGATTCAAGTTAGGTTAAGATTCAGTTAGATTCAAGTTAGGTTAAGATTCAGTTAGATTCAAGTTAGGTTAAGATTCAGTTAGATTCAAGTTAGGTTAAAATTCAGTTAGATTCAAGTTAAGTTAAAATTCAGTTAGATTCAAGTTAAGTTAAGATTCAGTTAGATTCAAGTTAGGTTAAGATTCAGTTAGATTCAAGTTAGGTTAAGATTCAGTTAGATTCAAATTAGGTTAAAATTCAGTTAGATTCAAGTTAGGTTAAAATTCAGTTAGATTCAAGTTAGGTTAAGATTCAGTTAGATTCAAGTTAGGTTAAGATTCAGTTAGATTCAAGTTAGGTTAAGATTCAGTTAGATTCAAGTTAGGTTAAGATTCAGTTAGATTCAAGTTAGGTTAAAATTCAGTTAGATTCAAGTTAGGTTAAGATTCAGTTAGATTCAAGTTAGGTTAAGATTCAGTTAGATTCAAGTTAGGTTAAGATTCAGTTAGATTCAAGTTAGGTTAAGATTCAGTTAGATTCAAGTTAGGTTAAAATTCAGTTAGATTTAAGTTAGGTTAAAATTCAGTTAGATTCAAGTTAGGTTAAAATTCAGTTAGATTCAAATTAGGTTAAAATTCAGTTAGATTCAAGTTAGGTTAAGATTCAGTTAGATTCAAGTTAGGTTAAGATTCAGTTAGATTCAAGTTAGGTTAAGATTCAGTTAGATTCAAGTTAAGTTAAAATTCAGTTAGATTCAAGTTAGGTTAAAATTCAGTTAGATTTAAGTTAGGTTAAAATTCAGTTAGATTCAAGTTAGGTTAAAATTCAGTTAGATTCAAATTAGGTTAAAATTCAGTTAGATTCAAGTTAAGTTAAAATTCAGTTAGATTCAAATTAGGTTAAAATTCAGTTAGATTCAAGTTAAGTTAAGATTCAGTTAGATTCAAGTTAGGTTAAAATTCAGTTAGATTCAAGTTAAGTTAAGATTCAGTTAGATTCAAGTTAGGTTAAAATTCAGTTAGATTCAAATTAGGTTAAAATTCAGTTAGATTCAAGTTAGGTTAAGATTCAGTTAGATTCAAGTTAGGTTAAGATTCAGTTAGATTCAAGTTAAGTTAAGATTCAGTTAGATTCAAATTAGGTTAAGATTCAGTTAGATTCAAGTTAGGTTAAGATTCAGTTAGATTCAAGTTAGGTTAAGATTCAGTTAGATTCAAGTTAAGTTAAAATTCAGTTAGATTCAAGTTAAGTTAAAATTCAGTTAGATTCAAGTTAGGTTAAGATTCAGTTAGATTCAAGTTAAGTTAAAATTCAGTTAGATTCAAGTTAGGTTAAGATTCAGTTAGATTCAAGTTAAGTTAAGATTCAGTTAGATTCAAATTAGGTTAAGATTCAGTTAGATTCAAGTTAGGTTAAAATTCAGTTAGATTCAAGTTAGGTTAAAATTCAGTTAGATTCAAATTAGGTTAAAATTCAGTTAGATTCAAGTTAGGTTAAAATTCAGTTATATTCAAGTTAGGTTAAAATACAGTTAGATTCAAGTTAAGTTAAGATTCAGTTAGATTCAAATTAGGTTAAGATTCAGTTAGATTCAAGTTAAGTTAAGATTCAGTTAGATTCAAATTAGGTTAAGATTCAGTTAGATTCAAGTTAGGTTAAAATTCAGTTAGATTCAAGTTAGGTTAAAATTCAGTTAGATTCAAGTTAGGTTAAAATTCAGTTAGATTCAAGTTAGGTTAAAATTCAGTTAGATTCAAATTAGGTTAAGATTCAGTTAGATTCAAGTTAGGTTAAGATTCAGTTAGATTCAAGTTAGGTTAAGATTCAGTTAGATTCAAGTTAGGTTAAGATTCAGTTAGATTCAAGTTAGGTTAAGATTCAGTTAGATTCAAGTTAGGTTAAAATTCAGTTAGATTCAAATTAGGTTAAGATTCAGTTAGATTCAAATTAGGTTAAAATTCAGTTAGATTCAAGTTAGGTTAAAATTCAGTTAGATTCAAATTAGGTTAAGATTCAGTTAGATTCAAGTTAGGTTAAAATTCAGTTAGATTCAAGTTATGTTAAAATTCAGTTAGATTCAAGTTAAGTTAAGATTCAGTTAGATTCAAATTAGGTTAAAATTCAGTTAGATTCAAGTTAAGTTAAGATTCAGTTAGATTCAAGTTAGGTTAAAATTCAGTTAGATTCAAGTTAAGTTAAGATTCAGTTAGATTCAAGTTAGGTTAAGATTCAGTTAGATTCAAGTTAGGTTAAGATTCAGTTAGATTCAAGTTAGGTTAAGATTCAGTTAGATTCAAGTTAGGTTAAAATTCAGTTAGATTCAAGTTAGGTTAAAATTCAGTTAGATTCAAGTTAGGTTAAAATTCAGTTAGATTCAAGTTAGGTTAAAATTCAGTTAGATTCAAGTTAAGTTAAAATTCAGTTAGATTCAAGTTAAGTTAAGATTCAGTTAGATTCAAATTAGGTTAAAATTCAGTTAGATTCAAGTTAAGTTAAGATTCAGTTAGATTCAAGTTAGGTTAAAATTCAGTTAGATTCAAGTTAAGTTAAGATTCAGTTAGATTCAAGTTAGGTTAAGATTCAGTTAGATTCAAGTTAAGTTAAGATTCAGTTAGATTCAAGTTAAGTTAAAATTCAGTTAGATTTAAGTTAGGTTAAGATTCAGTTAGATTCAAGTTAGGTTAATATTCAGTTAGATTCAAGTTAGGTTAAAATTCAGTTAGATTCAAGTTAGGTTAAGATTCAGTTAGATTCAAGTTAGGTTAAGATTCAGTTAGATTCAAGTTAGGTTAAAATTCAGTTAGATTCAAGTTAGGTTAAGATTCAGTTAGATTCAAGTTAGGTTAAGATTCAGTTAGATTCAAGTTAAGTTAAGATTCAGTTAGATTCAAGTTAGGTTAAAATTCAGTTAGATTCAAGTTAAGTTAAGATTCAGTTAGATTCAAGTTAGGTTAATATTCAGTTAGATTCAAGTTAAGTTAAAATTCAGTTAGATTCAAGTTAGGTTAAAATTCAGTTAGATTCAAGTTAGGTTAAAATTCAGTTAGATTCAAATTAGGTTAAAATTCAGTTAGATTCAAGTTAGGTTAAAATTCAGTTAGATTCAAATTAGGTTAAAATTCAGTTAGATTCAAGTTAGGTTAAAATTCAGTTAGATTCAAGTTAGGTTAAAATTCAGTTAGATTCAAGTTAAGTTAAGATTCAGTTAGATTCAAATTAGGTTAAGATTCAGTTTGATTCAAATTAGGTTAAGATTCAGTTAGATTCAAGTTAGGTTAAAATTCAGTTAGATTCAAATTAGGTTAAGATTCAGTTAGATTCAAGTTAGGTTAAGATTCAGTTAGATTCAAGTTAGGTTAAGATTCAGTTAGATTCAAGTTAGGTTAAGATTCAGTTAGATTCAAGTTAGGTTAAGATTCAGTTAGATTCAAGTTAGGTTAAAATTCAGTTAGATTCAAATTAGGTTAAGATTCAGTTAGATTCAAATTAGGTTAAAATTCAGTTAGATTCAAGTTAGGTTAAGATTCAGTTAGATTCAAGTTAGGTTAAAATTCAGTTAGATTCAAGTTAAGTTAAGATTCAGTTAGATTCAAGTTAAGTTAAAATTCAGTTAGATTCAAGTTAGGTTAAAATTCAGTTAGATTCAAGTTAGGTTAAAATTCAGTTAGATTCAAGTTAGGTTAAAATTCAGTTAGATTCAAATTAGGTTAAGATTCAGTTAGATTCAAGTTAGGTTAAAATTCAGTTAGATTCAAATTAGGTTAAGATTCAGTTAGATTCAAGTTAGGTTAAGATTCAGTTAGATTCAAGTTAGGTTAAGATTCAGTTAGATTCAAGTTAGGTTAAAATTCAGTTAGATTCAAGTTAGGTTAAGATTCAGTTAGATTCAAGTTAGGTTAAAATTCAGTTAGATTCAAGTTAGGTTAAAATTCAGTTAGATTCAAGTTAGGTTAAAATTCAGTTAGATTCAAGTTAGGTTAAAATTCAGTTAGATTCAAGTTAAGTTAAGATTCAGTTAGATTCAAGTTAGGTTAAGATTCAGTTAGATTTAAGTTAGGTTAAGATTCAGTTAGATTCAAATTAGGTTAAGATTCAGTTTGATTCAAATTAGGTTAAGATTCAGTTAGATTCAAATTAGGTTAAGATTCAGTTTGATTCAAATTAGGTTAAGATTCAGTTTGATTCAAATTAGGTTAAGATTCAGTTAGATTCAAATTAGGTTAAAATTCAGTTAGATTCAAGTTAGGTTAAAATTCAGTTAGATTCAAGTTAGGTTAAAATTCAGTTAGATTCAAGTTAGGTTAAGATTCAGTTAGATTCAAGTTAGGTTAAAATTCAGTTAGATTCAAGTTAGGTTAAGATTCAGTTAGATTCAAGTTAGGTTAAAATTCAGTTAGATTCAAGTTAAGTTAAGATTCAGTTAGATTCAAGTTAGGTTAAGATTCAGTTAGATTTAAGTTAGGTTAAGATTCAGTTAGATTCAAGTTAGGTTAAAATTCAGTTAGATTCAAGTTAAGTTAAAATTCAGTTAGATTCAAGTTAGGTTAAGATTCAGTTAGATTCAAGTTAGGTTAAAATTCAGTTAGATTCAAGTTAAGTTAAGATTCAGTTAGATTCAAGTTAGGTTAAGATTCAGTTAGATTCAAGTTAGGTTAAAATTCAGTTAGATTCAAGTTAGGTTAAAATTCAGTTAGATTCAAGTTAGGTTAAAATTCAGTTAGATTCAAGTTAAGTTAAGATTCAGTTAGATTCAAATTAGGTTAAGATTCAGTTAGATTCAAATTAGGTTAAGATTCAGTTAGATTCAAGTTAGGTTAAAATTCAGTTAGATTCAAATTAGGTTAAGATTCAGTTAGATTCAAATTAGGTTAAAATTCAGTTAGATTCAAGTTAGGTTAAAATTCAGTTAGATTCAAGTTAGGTTAAAATTCAGTTAGATTCAAATTAGGTTAAGATTCAGTTAGATTCAAGTTAGGTTAAAATTCAGTTAGATTCAAATTAGGTTAAGATTCAGTTAGATTCAAGTTAGGTTAAGATTCAGTTAGATTCAAGTTAGGTTAAGATTCAGTTAGATTCAAGTTAGGTTAAAATTCAGTTAGATTCAAGTTAAGTTAAGATTCAGTTAGATTCAAATTAGGTTAAAATTCAGTTAGATTCAAGTTAAGTTAAGATTCAGTTAGATTCAAGTTAGGTTAAAATTCAGTTAGATTCAAGTTAAGTTAAGATTCAGTTAGATTCAAGTTAGGTTAAAATTCAGTTAGATTCAAGTTAGGTTAAAATTCAGTTAGATTCAAATTAGGTTAAAATTCAGTTAGATTCAAGTTAGGTTAAAATTCGGTTAGATTCAAGTTAGGTTAAAATTCAGTTAGATTCAAGTTAGGTTAAAATTCAGTTAGATTCAAATTAGGTTAAAATTCAGTTAGATTCAAGTTAGGTTAAAATTCAGTTAGATTCAAGTTAGGTTAAAATTCAGTTAGATTCAAATTAGGTTAAAATTCAGTTAGATTCAAGTTAGGTTAAAATTCAGTTAGATTCAAATTAGGTTAAAATTCAGTTAGATTCAAGTTAGGTTAAAATTCAGTTAGATTCAAGTTAGGTTAAGATTCAGTTAGATTCAAGTTAAGTTAAGATTCAGTTAGATTCAAGTTAGGTTAAAATTCAGTTAGATTCAAATTAGGTTAAGATTCAGTTTGATTCAAATTAGGTTAAGATTCAGTTAGATTCAAGTTAGGTTAAGATTCAGTTAGATTCAAGTTAGGTTAAAATTCAGTTAGATTCAAGTTAGGTTAAAATTCAGTTAGATTCAAATTAGGTTAAAATTCAGTTAGATTCAAGTTAGGTTAAAATTCAGTTAGATTCAAGTTAGGTTAAAATTCAGTTAGATTCAAGTTAGGTTAAGATTCAGTTAGATTCAAATTAGGTTAAAATTCAGTTAGATTCAAGTTAGGTTAAAATTCAGTTAGATTCAAGTTAAGTTAAGATTCAGTTAGATTCAAATTAGGTTAAGATTCAGTTAGATTCAAGTTAGGTTAAAATTCAGTTAGATTCAAGTTAGGTTAAGATTCAGTTAGATTCAAGTTAGGTTAAGATTCAGTTAGATTCAAGTTAGGTTAAGATTCAGTTAGTTTCAAGTTAGGTTAAGATTCAGTTAGATTCAAGTTAGGTTAAAATTCAGTTAGATTTAAGTTAGGTTAAAATTCAGTTAGATTCAAGTTAGGTTAAAATTCAGTTAGATTCAAATTAGGTTAAAATTCAGTTAGATTCAAGTTAGGTTAAGATTCAGTTAGATTCAAGTTAGGTTAAGATTCAGTTAGATTCTAGTTAGGTTAAGATTCAGTTAGATTCAAGTTAAGTTAAAATTCAGTTAGATTCAAGTTAGGTTAAAATTCAGTTAGATTTAAGTTAGGTTAAAATTCAGTTAGATTCAAGTTAGGTTAAAATTCAGTTAGATTCAAATTAGGTTAAAATTCAGTTAGATTCAAGTTAAGTTAAAATTCAGTTAGATTCAAATTAGGTTAAAATTCAGTTAGATTCAAGTTAAGTTAAGATTCAGTTAGATTCAAGTTAGGTTAAAATTCAGTTAGATTCAAGTTAAGTTAAGATTCAGTTAGATTCAAGTTAGGTTAAAATTCAGTTAGATTCAAATTAGGTTAAAATTCAGTTAGATTCAAGTTAGGTTAAGATTCAGTTAGATTCAAATTAGGTTAAAATTCAGTTAGATTCAAGTTAGGTTAAAATTCAGTTAGATTCAAGTTAGGTTAAGATTCAGTTAGATTCAAGTTAAGTTAAAATTCAGTTAGATTCAAGTTAGGTTAAGATTCAGTTAGATTCAAGTTAAGTTAAGATTCAGTTAGATTCAAATTAGGTTAAGATTCAGTTAGATTCAAGTTAGGTTAAAATTCAGTTAGATTCAAGTTAGGTTAAGATTCAGTTAGATTCAAGTTAAGTTAAAATTCAGTTAGATTCAAGTTAAGTTAAAATTCAGTTAGATTCAAGTTAGGTTAAGATTCAGTTAGATTCAAGTTAAGTTAAAATTCAGTTAGATTCAAGTTAGGTTAAGATTCAGTTAGATTCAAGTTAAGTTAAGATTCAGTTAGATTCAAATTAGGTTAAGATTCAGTTAGATTCAAGTTAGGTTAAAATTCAGTTAGATTCAAGTTAGGTTAAAATTCAGTTAGATTCAAATTAGGTTAAAATTCAGTTAGATTCAAGTTAGGTTAAAATTCAGTTAGATTCAAGTTAGGTTAAAATACAGTTAGATTCAAGTTAAGTTAAGATTCAGTTAGATTCAAATTAGGTTAAGATTCAGTTAGATTCAAGTTAAGTTAAGATTCAGTTAGATTCAAATTAGGTTAAGATTCAGTTAGATTCAAGTTAGGTTAAAATTCAGTTAGATTCAAGTTAGGTTAAAATTCAGTTAGATTCAAATTAGGTTAAGATTCAGTTAGATTCAAGTTAGGTTAAGATTCAGTTAGATTCAAGTTAGGTTAAGATTCAGTTAGATTCAAGTTAGGTTAAGATTCAGTTAGATTCAAGTTAGGTTAAGATTCAGTTAGATTCAAGTTAGGTTAAAATTCAGTTAGATTCAAATTAGGTTAAGATTCAGTTAGATTCAAATTAGGTTAAAATTCAGTTAGATTCAAGTTAGGTTAAAATTCAGTTAGATTCAAATTAGGTTAAGATTCAGTTAGATTCAAGTTAGGTTAAAATTCAGTTAGATTCAAATTAGGTTAAGATTCAGTTAGATTCAAGTTAGGTTAAGATTCAGTTAGATTCAAGTTAGGTTAAGATTCAGTTAGATTCAAGTTAGGTTAAGATTCAGTTAGATTCAAGTTAGGTTAAGATTCAGTTAGATTCAAGTTAGGTTAAGATTCAGTTAGATTCAAGTTAGGTTAAGATTCAGTTAGATTCAAGTTAGGTTAAAATTCAGTTAGATTCAAGTTAGGTTAAAATTCAGTTAGATTCAAGTTAGGTTAAAATTCAGTTAGATTCAAGTTAGGTTAAAATTCAGTTAGATTCAAGTTAAGTTAAAATTCAGTTAGATTCAAGTTAAGTTAAGATTCAGTTAGATTCAAATTAGGTTAAAATTCAGTTAGATTCAAGTTAAGTTAAGATTCAGTTAGATTCAAGTTAGGTTAAAATTCAGTTAGATTCAAGTTAAGTTAAGATTCAGTTAGATTCAAGTTAGGTTAAGATTCAGTTAGATTCAAGTTAAGTTAAGATTCAGTTAGATTCAAGTTAAGTTAAAATTCAGTTAGATTTAAGTTAGGTTAAGATTCAGTTAGATTCAAGTTAGGTTAATATTCAGTTAGATTCAAGTTAGGTTAAAATTCAGTTAGATTCAAGTTAGGTTAAGATTCAGTTAGATTCAAGTTAGGTTAAGATTCAGTTAGATTCAAGTTAGGTTAAAATTCAGTTAGATTCAAGTTAGGTTAAGATTCAGTTAGATTCAAGTTAGGTTAAGATTCAGTTAGATTCAAGTTAAGTTAAGATTCAGTTAGATTCAAGTTAGGTTAAAATTCAGTTAGATTCAGTTAGATTCAAGTTAGGTTAATATTCAGTTAGATTCAAGTTAAGTTAAAATTCAGTTAGATTCAAGTTAGGTTAAAATTCAGTTAGATTCAAGTTAGGTTAAAATTCAGTTAGATTCAAATTAGGTTAAAATTCAGTTAGATTCAAGTTAGGTTAAAATTCAGTTAGATTCAAATTAGGTTAAAATTCAGTTAGATTCAAGTTAGGTTAAAATTCAGTTAGATTCAAGTTAGGTTAAAATTCAGTTAGATTCAAGTTAAGTTAAGATTCAGTTAGATTCAAATTAGGTTAAGATTCAGTTTGATTCAAATTAGGTTAAGATTCAGTTAGATTCAAGTTAGGTTAAAATTCAGTTAGATTCAAATTAGGTTAAGATTCAGTTAGATTCAAGTTAGGTTAAGATTCAGTTAGATTCAAGTTAGGTTAAGATTCAGTTAGATTCAAGTTAGGTTAAGATTCAGTTAGATTCAAGTTAGGTTAAGATTCAGTTAGATTCAAGTTAGGTTAAAATTCAGTTAGATTCAAATTAGGTTAAGATTCAGTTAGATTCAAATTAGGTTAAAATTCAGTTAGATTCAAGTTAGGTTAAGATTCAGTTAGATTCAAGTTAGGTTAAAATTCAGTTAGATTCAAGTTAAGTTAAGATTCAGTTAGATTCAAGTTAAGTTAAAATTCAGTTAGATTCAAGTTAGGTTAAAATTCAGTTAGATTCAAGTTAGGTTAAAATTCAGTTAGATTCAAGTTAGGTTAAAATTCAGTTAGATTCAAATTAGGTTAAGATTCAGTTAGATTCAAGTTAGGTTAAAATTCAGTTAGAGACAAATTAGGTTAAAATTCAGTTAGATTCAAGTTAAGTTAAGATTCAGTTAGATTCAAGTTAGGTTAAAATTCAGTTAGATTCAAGTTAAGTTAAGATTCAGTTAGATTCAAGTTAGGTTAAAATTCAGTTAGATTCAAGTTAGGTTAAAATTCAGTTAGATTCAAATTAGGTTAAGATTCAGTTTGATTCAAATTAGGTTAAGATTCAGTTAGATTCAAGTTAGGTTAAAATTCAGTTAGATTCAAATTAGGTTAAGATTCAGTTAGATTCAAGTTAGGTTAAGATTCAGTTAGATTCAAGTTAGGTTAAGATTCAGTTAGATTCAAGTTAGGTTAAGATTCAGTTAGATTCAAGTTAGGTTAAGATTCAGTTAGATTCAAGTTAGGTTAAAATTCAGTTAGATTCAAGTTAGGTTAAGATTCAGTTAGATTCAAGTTAGGTTAAAATTCAGTTAGATTCAAGTTAGGTTAAGATTCAGTTAGATTCAAGTTAGGTTAAAATTCAGTTAGATTCAAGTTAGGTTAAAATTCAGTTAGATTCAAGTTAGGTTAAAATTCAGTTAGATTCAAGTTAGGTTAAGATTCAGTTAGATTCAAGTTAGGTTAAAATTCAGTTAGATTCAAGTTAGGTTAAGATTCAGTTAGATTCAAGTTAGGTTAAAATTCAGTTAGATTCAAGTTAAGTTAAGATTCAGTTAGATTCAAGTTAGGTTAAGATTCAGTTAGATTTAAGTTAGGTTAAGATTCAGTTAGATTCAAGTTAGGTTAAAATTCAGTTAGATTCAAGTTAAGTTAAAATTCAGTTAGATTCAAGTTAGGTTAAGATTCAGTTAGATTCAAGTTAGGTTAAAATTCAGTTAGATTCAAGTTAAGTTAAGATTCAGTTAGATTCAAGTTAGGTTAAGATTCAGTTAGATTCAAGTTAGGTTAAAATTCAGTTAGATTCAAGTTAGGTTAAGATTCAGTTAGATTCAAGTTAAGTTAAAATTCAGTTAGATTCAAGTTAGGTTAAGATTCAGTTAGATTCAAGTTAGGTTAAAATTCAGTTAGATTCAAGTTAGGTTAAAATTCAGTTAGATTCAAGTTAGGTTAAAATTCAGTTAGATTCAAGTTAAGTTAAGATTCAGTTAAATTCAAATTAGGTTAAGATTCAGTTAGATTCAAATTAGGTTAAGATTCAGTTAGATTCAAGTTAGGTTAAAATTCAGTTAGATTCAAATTAGGTTAAGATTCAGTTAGATTCAAATTAGGTTAAAATTCAGTTAGATTCAAGTTAGGTTAAAATTCAGTTAGATTCAAGTTAGGTTAAAATTCAGTTAGATTCAAATTAGGTTAAGATTCAGTTAGATTCAAGTTAGGTTAAAATTCAGTTAGATTCAAATTAGGTTAAGATTCAGTTAGATTCAAGTTAGGTTAAGATTCAGTTAGATTCAAGTTAGGTTAAGATTCAGTTAGATTCAAGTTAGGTTAAAATTCAGTTAGATTCAAGTTAGGTTAAAATTCAGTTAGATTCAAGTTA
Organism: Cancer borealis; assembly: GCA_036785275.1. Taxonomy (NCBI): domain Eukaryota; kingdom Metazoa; phylum Arthropoda; class Malacostraca; order Decapoda; family Cancridae; genus Cancer; species Cancer borealis. The sequence goes on from JAXIVD010000998.1 coordinate 42,890, forward strand.
AGTTAAGATTCAGTTAGATTCAAATTAGGTTAAAATTCAGTTAGATTCAAGTTAAGTTAAGATTCAGTTAGATTCAAGTTAGGTTAAAATTCAGTTAGATTCAAGTTAAGTTAAGATTCAGTTAGATTCAAGTTAGGTTAAAATTCAGTTAGATTCAAGTTAGGTTAAAATTCAGTTAGATTCAAATTAGGTTAAAATTCAGTTAGATTCAAGTTAGGTTAAAATTCAGTTAGATTCAAGTTAGGTTAAAATTCAGTTAGATTCAAGTTAGGTTAAAATTCAGTTAGATTCAAATTAGGTTAAAATTCAGTTAGATTCAAGTTAGGTTAAAATTCAGTTAGATTCAAGTTAGGTTAAAATTCAGTTAGATTCAAATTAGGTTAAAATTCAGTTAGATTCAAGTTAGGTTAAAATTCAGTTAGATTCAAATTAGGTTAAAATTCAGTTAGATTCAAGTTAGGTTAAAATTCAGTTAGATTCAAGTTAGGTTAAGATTCAGTTAGATTCAAGTTAAGTTAAGATTCAGTTAGATTCAAGTTAGGTTAAAATTCAGTTAGATTCAAATTAGGTTAAGATTCAGTTAGATTCAAATTAGGTTAAGATTCAGTTAGATTCAAGTTAGGTTAAGATTCAGTTAGATTCAAGTTAGGTTAAAATTCAGTTAGATTCAAGTTAGGTTAAAATTCAGTTAGATTCAAATTAGGTTAAAATTCAGTTAGATTCAAGTTAGGTTAAAATTCAGTTAGATTCAAGTTAGGTTAAAATTCAGTTAGATTCAAGTTAAGTTAAGATTCAGTTAGATTCATATTAGGTTAAGATTCAGTTTGATTCAAATTAGGTTAAGATTCAGTTAGATTCAAGTTAGGTTAAAATTCAGTTAGATTCAAATTAGGTTAAGATTCAGTTAGATTCAAGTTAGGTTAAGATTCAGTTAGATTCAAGTTAGGTTAAGATTCAGTTAGATTCAAGTTAGGTTAAGATTCAGTTAGATTCAAGTTAGGTTAAGATTCAGTTAGATTCAAGTTAGGTTAAAATTCAGTTAGATTCAAATTAGGTTAAGATTCAGTTAGATTCAAATTAGGTTAAAATTCAGTTAGATTCAAGTTAGGTTAAAATTCAGTTAGATTCAAGTTAGGTTAAAATTCAGTTAGATTCAAATTAGGTTAAGATTCAGTTAGATTCAAGTTAGGTTAAAATTCAGTTAGATTCAAATTAGGTTAAGATTCAGTTAGATTCAAGTTAGGTTAAGATTCAGTTAGATTCAAGTTAGGTTAAGATTCAGTTAGATTCAAGTTAGGTTAAAATTCAGTTAGATTCAAGTTAGGTTAAGATTCAGTTAGATTCAAGTTAGGTTAAAATTCAGTTAGATTCAAGTTAGGTTAAAATTCAGTTAGATTCAAGTTAGGTTAAAATTCAGTTAGATTCAAGTTAGGTTAAGATTCAGTTAGATTCAAGTTAGGTTAAAATTCAGTTAGATTCAAGTTAAGTTAAAATTCAGTTAGATTCAAGTTAGGTTAAGATTCAGTTAGATTCAAGTTAGGTTAAGATTCAGTTAGATTCAAGTTAAGTTAAGATTCAGTTAGATTCAAGTTAGGTTAAAATTCAGTTAGATTCAAGTTAGGTTAAGATTCAGTTAGATTCAAGTTAAGTTAAGATTCAGTTAGATTTAAGTTAGGTTAAGATTCAGTTAGATTCAAGTTAGGTTAAGATTCAGTTAGATTCAAGTTAGGTTAAAATTCAGTTAGATTCAAGTTAAGTTAAGATTCAGTTAGATTCAAGTTAGGTTAAGATTCAGTTAGATTCAAGTTAGGTTAAGATTCAGTTAGATTCAAGTTAGGTTAAGATTCAGTTAGATTCAAGTTAGGTTAAAATTCAGTTAGATTCAAGTTAGGTTAAGATTCAGTTAGATTCAAGTTATGTTAAAATTCAGTTAGATTCAAGTTAGGTTAAAATTCAGTTAGATTCAAGTTAGGTTAAGATTCAGTTAGATTCAAGTTAGGTTAAGATTCAGTTAGATTCAAATTAGGTTAAGATTCAGTTAGATTCAAGTTAGGTTAAGATTCAGTTAGATTTAAGTTAGGTTAAGATTCAGTTAGATTCAAGTTAGGTTAAGATTCAGTTAGATTCAAATTAGGTTAAGATTCAGTTAGATTCAAATTAGGTTAAAATTCAGTTAGATTCAAGTTAGGTTAAGATTCAGTTAGATTCAAGTTAGGTTAAAATTCAGTTAGATTCAAGTTAGGTTAAGATTCAGTTAGATTCAAGTTAGGTTAAAATTCAGTTAGATTCAAGTTAAGTTAAAATTCAGTTAGATTCAAGTTAGGTTAAGATTCAGTTAGATTCAAGTTAGGTTAAAATTCAGTTAGATTCAAGTTAGGTTAAGATTCAGTTAGATTCAAGTTAGGTTAATATTCAGTTAGATTCAAGTTAGGTTAAGATTCAGTTAGATTCAAGTTAGGTTAAAATTCAGTTAGATTCAAGTTAGGTTAAGATTCAGTTAGATTCAAATTAGGTTAAAATTCAGTTAGATTCAAGTTAGGTTAAAATTCAGTTAGATTCAAGTTAGGTTAAGATTCAGTTAGATTCAAGTTAGGTTAAGATTCAGTTAGATTCAAATTAGGTTAAGATTCAGTTAGATTCAAATTAGGTTAAAATTCAGTTAGATTTAAGTTAGGTTAAGATTCAGTTAGATTCAAGTTAAGTTAAAATTCAGTTAGATTCAAGTTAGGTTAAAATTCAGTTAGATTTAAGTTAGGTTAAAATTCAGTTAGATTCAAGTTAGGTTAAGATTCAGTTAGATTCAAGTTAAGTTAAGATTCAGTTAGATTCAAGTTAGGTTAAGATTCAGTTAGATTCAAGTTAGGTTAAAATTCAGTTAGATTCAAATTAGGTTAATATTCAGTTAGATTCAAATTAGGTTAAAATTCAGTTAGATTCAAGTTAGGTTAAGATTCAGTTAGATTCAAGTTAGGTTAAAATTCAGTTAGATTCAAGTTAAGTTAAGATTCAGTTAGATTCAAGTTAGGTTAAAATTCAGTTAGATTTAAGTTAGGTTAATATTCAGTTAGATTCAAGTTAGGTTAAGATTCAGTTAGATTCAAATTAGGTTAAGATTCAGTTAGATTCAAGTTAGGTTAAGATTTTTTCTAATATATAAGGATAAAATCTTTCTCTCTCTCTCTGTTATTGATCTGTTTCTCTCCTGTTAACAGAGCAACAGAAGGTGCAGACAGCAACCCTCCGAGTGAAACAGAAGAACAGGAAGCCAAGAGTGGTTTTGCATCAGGTAAGAATTAAAGATTAGAGATTAGAGATAGTAATATAGATAAAGATAATGATAGAAATATTGATGAAAGGATTAATTAGTAATGATAGTGATAGTAATTGATTAGATAATTAGTTATTGTTGTTATTATAATTATTATTATTATATATTTTTTTGGTTAGTTTAGTTATTGATTATAATTTCTTCTTCTTCTTATTATTATTATTATTATTATTATTTTTAGTTGTAATTATTATATAATTTGTTTTGTATATTGTAGATTTTTTTTTTCTCTCTCTCTCTCTCAGTATTGATTTGTTTTTTGTTTTTCTTCTTTTTCTTTTTTCAGCTTATGGTGACTCCCAGCAAGCTTGGGAAGGTAATTAGGTTGTTAATTATGTATAATTAACATATAATTAACAAGGTAATTAGTGGGTCAGGTCATGTTATAAATATAATTAATTAATCAAGATTTTTTTAAATTTATATTGTTAATTTTTTAATATGTTAGTTTGTTTAAAAAAGAGGAAGGTTATGTGTGTGTGTGTGTGTGTGTGTGTGTGCTCGTTTGTGTGTGTATGTATGTGTACGTACAGGTTAGTTAAAAATTACCAATATATAATCATTTCAACACTTAGATAATATTATTTAACTAACACAAATAAAAAACAATTAATAATCACTGATATTTCTCTCTCTCCCTTGTGTGTGTGCGCACGTGTATATGTGTGTACCTGTCTATGTATGTGTATGCCTTTGTGTGTGTCTGCGTGTACCTGTACCTATGTGTGTGTACCTGTCTATGTATCTCTCCTTTGTATACGTGTGTGTGCGCGCCTGTGTGTGTGTGTGTACAGGTTTGGGGTTCAACTTGTCGGCAGGGCAAGGCATCGGCCGGAGCCAAGACTGTGGGCTCATTCTTCTCCTCAGCCTTCAGTAAGGCCGGTGCAAGTGTCAAGGAAGCTGGGGCGGTATGCAGAAAAGGTCGTAAGTTGTAAGAGTAGCTCATAAGTCTTATGAGTAGCTCATAAGCCTTAAGAGTAGCTCATAAGTCTTATGAGTAGCTCATAGTGTGCTATAAGTAGCTCATAGTGCGTCAATATGTTATGAGTCCTGACAAGGACTCCTAAGAAACTTAAGAGTTACTCATAGTGATAATGGCGGAGCAACAACAACCACAGCGGCCACACTTTTCTCCTAGAAAGGACCCGCTGGAGATGTATGATGACCGTGAGCTCATCAGAAGGTACAGGATGGACCGTGCTGGGATTTTATTTGTGACGGACTTGATTAGAAATGTGATAACAAGCCCCACATCAAGGAACAAATCAATCTCCGCTGAGGTGAAAGTCATACTGACTTTGAGATAACTCGCAACTGGAAAGATGCAATTATGTAGCAGTGACGACTTTGGACCCACACAACCCACCATCAGCCGAGCCATAACACAGGTGATACATGCACTCACAAGACCACACATCTTGACACGGTTCATCCACTTCCCCACTCTATCAAGAGATGTGCACAGGAATCAAGCCCAGTTTCAGAATATTGCAGGCTTCCCTGCAGTGGTCGGGGTCATTGATTGCACCCACATCAAACTTATTGCACCAAGTGAGTTTGAGGCAGAATATGTAAATAGAAAAAATTTTCACAGCATCAATACGCAAATTGCATTTGATGCTAATTATAATATTATAGATTTGGTGGCTAAATGGCCCGGAGCAACACATGATGCTCGAATATTAAGAGAAAGTGGTCTAAAAATTCTAATGGAAACCAATGTACTACCAAGAGGATGTCACCTCCTGGGAGACTCGGGTTATCCCTGCAAACAGTGGCTACTGACACCCTATCTACAGCCACAGAACAATGCGCAGGAGGCATACAACAGGTAAGGTATTCATTCATTTGATTACAACATTGAAGCAACAAATAAATTGATATTTATTAGTATCACAATATTACATGAAATTCTCAAGCAACGTTACAGTACATATATATGCTTGTTAACTTAGGTTTAGTTAAATATGATGAATGAAATGAATTGACTTAACTGATTGCATATTTACATTTATATGTGATATATCTATATATCTATTTATTTATCTATCTATCTATATATATATATATATATATATATATTTTTTTTTAGAGCACATAAGTCGACTAGGTGTTTGGTCGAGAGGGGTATTGGCCACCTGAAACGTCGCTTCCATGTCCTCCACGGTGAAATACGCTGAAGTCCACAGAAAACCTGCAAAGTTATCCTAGCCTGTGGATTAATTTATAACATCTGCAAAAAGCGTAACATTCTGCATGGTGAGGAAGAGGAGAAAGCAATTGAAGACGACAATGTGTTGCCTCTCCCAGAAGTAGACGTGGTTGTGGGTATGGAAGGAGTTCCTCAAAATGGTCTACGCTACAGGGATCACTTCACCAATATTAATTTTCAGTGAGTTGATATTAGTAAAGCTAATAGTATCTGATATCATATACACAATACATAATCATGGAGTCTGCCACTACATAGCTTTTTCCATAAATCTAATGGTAGTATTGTCTTTTACACATCCCTTTCCTCCGTACTTGTTCTTATCGACCTAAATTCAATTGTAATTGTAATTTTAATGTAGAGAAGGAAATGTGCCAGGCAACATTCAAAATAATCTTTTGTTTTCCAGAAATTAAGTTTTACTGAGCAACGGCCACTGAATCTCAATCTTCTGCAAATCTCTACAACATACTACCAGGTAATATACTGATAAACTCTGTCAGCAATATTAATGTCTATGGAAACATTAAACAAAACAAAAAATCATGTTTTTAACTGTCTTGAAGATTTATTACTTACTCATATGCTTATAAATATATAATATTCTTCCGAAGAGAGGAGGTATCGCATAGTCTTTATATTTATTCATTTGAAGTGACACATGCAAAGGCAATGGAAAAAAAACAGTGTAGAACTTTTTAGTACAATTTTAATCCTATTTGATACTACTGCTTTTTCAATTCCAAAACTTCAATTTCTAATTTTTTTTTTCTTCTTCGCAGCGTAGCCGCCTCGTCACTGTCGTGCTGGTCCATCACAGGAGGATGATGAGGCTGGCTGATGCTGGCATGTGAAGTTTCATAAGGAACTGCAGCTGTATCCTCTTTTGCCAGCACATGACTGTGGTCTAGTGGTTAGGACGCTCGCCTCACAAGCGAGAGGTCGCGGGCTCGATCCCCGCGCCGGGTAGGAGACATATGGACCAAGTCTCTTATAAGTGTGTGGTCCCTGTTCACCAAACAGTAATGAGGTACCTGATCTCAGACGGGGTTTGTGACCCGCTTTCAGGGGGGAGAAAACAAATCTCCCATAAATAAAAAAATATATACGGCAGTGTCGTAATGAGGCTGCCGTACTGGAGCCACAGGCCCGTTAGGGCCTCTTCCAGGAATTCGTCCATATAAGTAATGGAAGGGTCCCATAATGCATTTATTTTTTTATACTGTTGCCATTACAAAGTGATGTGTGTATGTGTGTGTTTAATGAGTAAATGTTGTTATGGCATAGTTTTGTTTTGTTTTTACCCGACAGATAGCAGCAGCTTAACATGCTGGAATATACTACAAGTGTGCCATGCTTCATCCACACAACCACATCACATACGTTTGGTTTGGCTAGGTTATATTAGGTTTGCTTTGGTTAGGTTAGGTTATGTTAGGCTTGTTTTAGACGGTTAGTTAGGTTAGGTAGGCAAAGTTAGAATGTTGGGTTTGGTTGGATTTGTTTAAATATGGTTAGGTGGTTCGGTTAGGTTTGATTAGTTTTGGGAGCCCATGGATAAGAATGCTATCAAAAATATTTTAAAGTAAACAGTATTAAAAAATTGCATACCTCTTGGGCTGGTTCCATGCTGGCAAGGTAGATGAGATGTGTGTCGCAAGGTTGCTGTAAAATGAGCGTCTTCTTCTTCTTGTGACTGTTGTAGTGTTGTTGTTCTCAGCTGAGACGGGCACGGCCACAGCCTTCTCTAGACAAGGTCTGAGCGATGGAAGACAAATGTCCCGTTACTTTGTCATAACAACAGTTCCGCTCCGCGCTGCTAGTAGGTGGACGTTCTCAGCGAAGTGTCACGATTTTCACATAATCTCACACTTCCACAGTTCCGTGCTTTACATATCATCATGCCCAGCAGGTGCTGTGTACCTCGGTGTAAAGGAAATTATCCCACTGGTCCTAAAGTGGCTGTATTTTCCTTTCCAAGAGTTGAAGCATTGTCACTGCAATGGGTCAGAGCCATCAAGAGAGACAACTTTACACCTAACCACAACAGTAAGGTAAGAACTACATTATTATACCATTTTTATTATGATTGCTATAATTCTAGTGCATTTCAGGTTTAGTAGAAAGTAAGATGGTAGGTAAATATTAGAGGCATCAATGTATGAATACGCAGGCAGTTTACCCGAGGGAGGGAGGAAAGCAGGGTGCCATAGTGTCCGTTGAATTTTAATGTCTGCTTACTATTCCCATTATTAATTTTAGTTCTAAATGACGTAGATGTGATAAACTTCAAGAGAAGTATATATAGAGGATGAATAAGGACAAATAATGAATAATCTTACCAATAGCATCTCCTCACGGATCACCAAAATATTGACATAGGTGATAAGGTATGTAATGTACAACACGTTAGCGTTTTTATTTGGAGGTCGGCCTTAGTTTGGCCACAGAGGCTCTTTATAAATCAGGAAGCTGCCTCAACTTATAAGTCCACACAGATGTTGAGTTATGGTTAGGTTAGGTTACGTTTATGTTATGGTTTGGTTAAGTTAGGTTAGGTTCAGTTCTGTTAGGTTCGGTTATATAAAATTTTTACATTTTACCCCAGCTGCTGAACCATTACACAAATATCCTCGAGGACGTGAGTGAGGGAAAGAACGTGGATGTCATATATTTAGACTTTGCCAAGGCCTTTGATAAGGTCGATCATGGAACATTACTGCATAAACTAAAATCAGTAGGTGTTGATGGTAAGCTAGGTATATGGATCCATGCATTCCTGACTGGTCGGAGACAGTATGTAGTGGTAGATGGTGCCACTTCAAAAGGATCGGAGGTGGTTAGTGGAGTGCCCCAGGGTACAGTACTCGGCCCGCTCCTGTTTCTCATTATGATAGGAGACATAGACAAAAACATATACTCCTCCAGAGTCTCCTCCTTTGCTGACGACACTCGGCTCAGCAAGAAAGTAACATCCACTGACGATACGGTAACTCTGCAACAAGATCTAGAAAAGGTATATAGCTGGGCCCAAGAAAATAATATGAAGTTCAACAAGACAAAATTTGAAGTTATAAGATACGGTAAAAATGAAGAATTAAAGGAACACAACTATAAAGTCGGAAATGAAACCATAGTGGAAAAAGAAATAGTAAGAGATCTAGGAGTATGGATGAGTAATAACTGTACCTTCAGGGAACACATATACAGAACTGTCAAGAATGGCAGGCAGATGGCTGGCTGGATCCTTCGAACATTCCAGACCAGACATCCACAACACCTCCTACCACTGTGGAAATCACTTGTAGTCTCCAGAATGGAATACTGCTGCCAGCTGTGGAGTCCCCACAAGACTGGTGAGATCCAGGCTCTGGAGCAGGTCCAGAGAGTGTTTACCAGACACCTAGCACACAACCAACAAAACTACTGGCAGAGACTAAAATCATTGGAATTGTATTCCCTACAAAGAAGACGAGAGAGATATATGATCATCTATGTCTGGAAAATCCTAGAGGGCACAGTACCAAATCCCCCAACACAAAGAGGAGAAGGAATACACGGTCAGACTCATCCTAGATTTGGGAGGACCTGTACAAGGAGGTCATTGGACTGTGCCTCTCAAAGGATTAAAACTATCCAGGCAGAAAGCTTCCCCACCATCGGACCAAGACTCTTCAACTGCCTCCCAAGAACCATCAGAGATCTATCCGGATGCAGCACAGAGGCTTTCAAGAGGAGGCTGGATAAATTCCTAGAAAACATTCCAGATGAGCCTCATATACCACACGGCCCAACTACCAGAGGGGCTGGGTCAAACTCCATACTGGACCAATACCAGTATATGAAGAAGTGTGGAAGCGGCGGACCCCCAGGTTGACTGTGGTGAATACCACCTAAACTTAAACAAGAACAAGAACAAGTACCCAAATCCAGAAAAAAAATTTGTTGAGAACCCTAACTTTTGGGTGATAAATGTAAAAATCTTATATAACCGAACCTAACCATAACATAAACGTAACCTAACCTAACATTATTAACCTAACCATAACTTAACATCTGTGTGGACTAATAAGTTGAGGCAGCTTCCAGATTTATAAAGAGCCTCTGTGGCCAAACTAAGGCCGACCCCCAAATAGAAACACCCTGCCTTCCTCCCTCCCTCGGGTAAGCTGCCTGCGTATTCATATTTAAATGTCATGGATAACTTCTAAACCAGTACGATAAAAACATTTCACTATTGAACATTTCAATCTTAGAATGACTTGTCTTAATTAATCTCTCATTATATAAAATATGACTCATCCTGTAGCGAATACAGTGGTCCTGCATAAAACAACCTGGAGTCTACATTGATGCCTCTAATATTTACCTACCATCTTACTTTCTATTAAACCTGAAATGCACTAGAATCATAGCAATCATAATAATAATGGTATAATATTGTAGTACTTATCTTGCTGTTCTGGTTAGGTGTAAAGTTGTCTCTCTTGATGGCTCTGACTCATTGAAGTGACAATGCTTCATCTCTTGGGAAGGAAAATACAGCCACTTTAGGACCAGTAGGATAATTTCCTTTACACCGAGGTACATAGCACCAATTTTAAGAAATTCGAAGATATATCACACAACATCAGTAATATATTTCAACTACCCTGGCACAACATTCTAAATTCTACAATAATATCGGGATAAAGATACCCACAACATGGTTTTGATTACAAATTATATTTACAAATGTTAATTACATTATACCATTACAAGAGTGAATGTCGAATATCATTACCCTGTTAACGTCTGAAGCTTCCTCTTTTTCCCAGACTTCTTACTCTGGTGTAAGAGATCATTTTCTTTGCTACAGAAATTGTTGAGTAAGGCATTTGTTGACGCCCACACTAACATTTTCTGGACTTTATCTATGCTGTGTTCATTACCACAATCATTTATTGGTAGGAAAACATCATTATCTGCAAGGATTTTCATTGTTATTTCTGTGGCGACACTTCTCTGGTTCAGTGCATGTGTGAAGTCAGGGTCTGCTGTTAGTTTGTTGACTGCAATATAATTGTACATAACTATATTGACTGCTCCCTCATCAGGGTAAAGAAGAGAACCTCTGGTGATGCCTTTTATGTAGCTGTTACTGTTTGGCAAATCCTCTACATTTTCATTACAAGTTAGCAAGTCTTTACATGAATTACATTTAAGTTTTTTGGTAACTACATAGCAACAATAACCTGCCAAATATGTGAGAACTGGAAGATATTCCATGATTTTTTCAATGTCATCCCGTGTAATTTCTACACCAAAGTTATTAAAATTAGATAAATCATCACTGTGCATTTTCTCCCAATTTATTTTTTTAAAATCAGATAAGTCTACGTCCTGGTTTCTGAGGGGGGTTTTCAGTACTGACATAAGTCGTAATTTTTTCTCACACTCAAATACCTGCCGCATGGAAATATTATAATTACTGCCTGCAAGTTGGCGATATTGACTGAATCTGGCCTCAAGTTGATCAGTTTGAAATTTTGCTGTTAATATATATGACATTTTCAGCTCATTAATGCAATAACTGATTACCTGGATCATTGCTAATGTGGTGTGTCTTATTGCATTAAATGTTTCCTTGCTTAGTTTACCACTGACTACGTCTGTGATATTCCAAGCGTCTAGCCAGTCACAAAATTTATGCAGGAACATATATCCTTCGTTATGAATATCATCTGTCAATGGTTTAGCATAATTGTGTTTAAGGCGGTAACCTTTGTATGGAGAATTAACATTCATGACTGTCCACCACACATGGATTATTCTTACATAATCTGCAACTTCACGGTAAAAAGGCAAACAGTGTTTTTCCCCTAAAGTAAGAAGTGCCTGGATGACATACTCATTAAATATGCGATGTACTAAGTTTACACTTTGTTTTTCTAGATTAGATGGACACAGTGATTTAAATGTGAGTTTATAAGCATGAGTTAAGAGTGACTCTGCTTCCAAAGAGTGAAGTTTCCTCAGAGTTATGAAAGGAGCACTGCACATTTTTGTTGCTATGGAGTCTGAGTCATCAAAGGAAAACTGTGGATTATTCATGGTTTTATCAATGTCTTTTTGACCTAACCAATTATTTCTTATAGATTTCAGTAAATGTACAGCATCAAACATGAAAAATAGAGGTCTTGACTCAGTTGAAGTTGACTGTACTGAAGGATGAGGGTAGACAATTGATAATGTAGGTGGCTCAGCAAAATATGACATAGCTTTTCTGTTAATAGAGTTATTATCTGTTACAAAGCATATCACCTTGAATCCTATCTGTTCCAGGCCAATTATGACTTTTTTTATGAATGTAAAAATGGTTTCTGCTTTAATAGTTCTCGTTGGTAAAATGTGAACTACGTCTTTAAACTTGGAACATAAGCTACTTACCATAAACACAAAAGCACTTTTAGCTGCTTCACTAGTATGAAATGCTGAGCCAACAACACTACCACCTTTGTAATCAAAAAAAGGCTTTATGTGGATCTCATCAATCATTAGTGTCACTGTTAGATCACTGGCAGATAAAAACTGTAATTTATTCTTTATGTATGATAGAAAGTTAATACTGTGTTGTTCTGGTCCTGGGCTCAAATTCTGAGATAATGACAGTCTTGTAACTGTCGAATAGCAAGGCAAGATCAAATATCCCATAGTCCTGAGTAGCCTGTATCCTTGAGGAGAGCAGCTATACAAGAGAGATGAAAATACTAGGAACTCTGATGAGTACTCCAGCCTCTTCAGTGTCATTAAGTGAACTTGCTCACACATTCTTCTTAATACATTTTGGTATTTAGATGACTCCTCCCTCAACATAGTCAAGAGTGACAAGACATGCTGCATAAGAAATAGAACCTTCCCAGGAGTTGAAACCCGGTCATCAGTGTCACATTTTTTGAGGTTGTCTAACAGTTCTTCCAGAGAATCAATATCCTTCACATGGGAAGGGATTTTGTAATTTCCCAGTCTGTGCATTCTAACATTATTAACAAAAGTATTGACAGCTAAACAATCATCAATAATCAGAGAGACTTCGATTTTAGGGCATGGTCTGCAAATTATGTTACATATTAATAGGGAATTATCAAGTTTAATAACTTTCCAGTACTTCTCAAGACAACCGAGTTTTCCTGAGAGTTCATTAATAGTTTCAAAGCTTATTTTCTTCTTATGCCGTACCTCATCTTCAACACTTTTTGCAATAGCTATCTTTATTGCATCCTGTTCCTTCCTGCACTTTCTCTCTTCTGGGGTTTCTCTTAACAAGGGTGTTCTTGAAAGTTAAGTGGGGCAATTAGGTAACTGTGAAGGAACTGCCTCTTTACGAAGCCTTGGAATCTTCAAGTTGACTGTAAGGGTAGTTCCTGTCCTCTCATCAAAGTACGACGTGTCCCTCTCTATATCCTTGGGAACGAAATGTAGTTCACACACCTGTAAACAAGCGAGTTGTTTTAGAATGTTAAGAACGTATATTAATTAGACTATAGCACACACACCACTAATAATAATAATAATAATAATGTTGATTGATATGTAGGTATTTCTATGCTTATATTAATTACTGTCATGGTAATTATCCACTTATCCTTATTCATCCTTCACCTATCAATATTCATCCTCTATACCAGTGATTTTCAACCTTTTTCATCTCACGGCATATTTAGCTAGGCAATAAAATGATCGAGGCACACCATCAGAATTTAAGGAGATATTTGATTATTTAAAAGAATAGAAATGATAAGAATGTGTTCATGAGTTAAAAAATACTTATGCTTTATTAATTTTATTTCCAAAAGTATATTGTTGATCATGGTTTTCAATAGAATTTCAAAGATTTGTACATCCAGGAGAGACTGCCAATTGGGCCTTTAATGAACAATACATTTATTTATTGTAGTGTTGAAAAATAAGAGTTTAAGACATAATTTCAAAATGTGTCTAATGCAATTTCTGGAAAAAAAATACTGGAAACCCTGTCCCACGACCCTTCCTTGAAGGAGGATCAACCCTACTAAGACACCCGCGGCACACACACGGATGCTTCACGGCACACCGGTTGAAAATCACTGCTCTATACTAACCACACACACACACACACACATTAGGTAATAATGATGATAATAATAATAATAATAATAGTAATACTAATAATAATGCCTATGTATTTGTATGTTTATATTAATTACTGTCACGTTAATTATTTGGGTAAATCTTACTAATAGCATCTCACGGATCACCCAAAATATTGACATAGATGATAAGATATGTAATGTACAACACATTAGTGATGGTTTTATTTGGGGACCGGCCTTAGTTTGGCCACAGAGGCTCTTTATAAAGTCCACACAGATGTTAAGTTATGGTTAGGTTAATAATGTTAGGTTAGGTTACGTTTATGTTATGGTTAGGTTCGGTTATAAAAGATTTTTACATTTTATCACCCAAAAGTTAGGGTTCTCAACATTAATTTTTTTTCTGGATTTGGGTAATAAAATGTAAAAATTTTATATAACCGAACCTAACAGAACTGAACCTAACCTAACTTAACCAAACCATAACATAAACGTAACCTAACCTAACCATAACTCAACATCTGTGTGGACTTATAAGTTGAGGCAGCTTCCTGATTTATAAAGAGCCTCTGTGGCCAAACTAAGGCCGACCTCCAAATAAAAACGCTAACGTGTTGTACATTACATACCTTATCACCTATGTCAATATTTTGGTGATCCGTGAGGAGATGCTATTGGTAAGATTATTCATTATTTGTCCTTATTCATCCTCTATATATACTTCTCTTGAAGTTTATCACATCTACGTCATTTAGAACTAAAATTAATAATGGGAATAGTAAGCAGACATTAAAATTCAACGGACACTATGGCACCCTGCTTTCCTCCCTCCCTCGGGTAAACTGCCTGCGTATTCATACATTGATGCCTCTAATATTTACCTACCATCTTACTTTCTACTAAACCTGAAATGCACTAGAATTATAGCAATCATAATAAAAATGGTATAATAATGTAGTTCTTACCTTACTGTTGTGGTTAGGTGTAAAGTTGTCTCTCTTGATGGCTCTGACCCATTGCAGTGACAATGCTTCAACTCTTGGAAAGGAAAATACAGCCACTTTAGGACCAGTGGGATAATTTCCTTTACACCGAGGTACACAGCACCTGCTGGGCATGATGATATGTAAAGCACGGAACTGTGGAAGTGTGAGATTATATGAAAATCGTGACACTTTGCCAAGAACATCCACCTACTGGCAGCGCGGAGCGGAACTGTTGTTATGCCCAGATGTGATGACGTCACGGCCCATCGTTCAGGCCTTGTCTAGAAAAGGCCGTGGCACGGCCCCACAAGTAAATCCACATGTACTCTTTTGAGGTATAATATATTGATAGATTCCCATTTCTGCACGTAGGACATTACCGAAATTTCTATTTTTCACTTTAAAGTGATAACAACATCACACAATATCCATATTATCGTGATAGGAGTGTTTTTAAACAAACGTAAGTGCTATTAGTAGCGGACGATACACCGCGTAGCGCCTTCTTATGAGTAGCTCATAAATCACTGAGCTCATAGTTAGGAGTCGCCTTATGAGCTCATAAGTCTAGCTCATAACTATGAGTAGATTTTTGGACTTATGAGTAGCTTTAAGAGTAGCTTTTTATGAAGTTTTCTGCATACCGGCCCAGGGTTCGATCCCCTGGGCGGACGGAGAATATTTGGGCGAGTCTCCTTTCACGTGTAGCCTCTGTTCACCTAGCAGTGAGTAGGTACGGGATGTAAGTCGAGGAGTTGTGACCTCGTTGTCCCGGTGTGTTGTGTGTGAGTGGTCTCGGTCCAACCCAAAGGTTGGTCACTATGAGCCAAGGATCATTTACAGAAATTATCCTTGCTATGAGCTCTGAGCTCTTTTCATAGGGGGACGGCCGGCTGTCTCGAGAGAGACCAGCAGCAGACTGTACAGTGAATACACACACACACGCACGCACATTGCACATAGACACATACATGCACACACAATACCAACATCTATAAATACACACATTTCCACTTTTCTTAAATTTTTCATCTATTTCCCATATATATTCCATTCTATATACCTTTCTAACCCTCTATTTCCATCTATTCTCTGTTGTCTAACTCTATATTTAAACCCTGACATTGCTATCCTCTCTTAATTTCGCCCTAACACATACGTATATTAATTAGTCTTGAAATAGTGTGTTACAGAGAGAAACTACCTTTGCATTGGAACATACTTATAAATATAAACTATAGGATAAAGCTACGTACTACATGTAAAACTATTCTACCTGCCTTATTATGTTCCCCGTATATTATATCAATAGTTCATTCCTTAATCATAGTGTTAAGAAAAGGAAGAAGGATATATAAAGGGTTTATCTACATCACACAAACTGCTACTTTTTTTTTTTCAATAGATTTACAACATTCAGCGCGATGGAAGGGTTAGGAGGTGTTCTCAGAAACCGTTAGTATATATATATATATATATATATATATATATATATATATATATATATATATATATATATATATATATATATATATATAACTCTAACCCTGTTTTACGCTTATTTAATGTACTGTATATATGTGTTGACTGTACCTGGGCTATATATTTAATACATAAGAGGCGACAGACACCATATTTGTGTGTACGAGTTATATAATAGACTCAATATTTAGTCATGATAATTTTTGAGTTCATGATTTAATTTGCTTGTCTATTCATATATAAAACGGAACTAAATATTTAATTTTTTCATAAAGAATGTCTATGCATCTTAAGGGAAAGTCATATAGATATATTTGATACTTTTTATTTATTTTTTTATATATGTTCTATATTACCTCCCAACCCACGTCCAAGTCTAACACCATGTGTATGTTGCAAAAGTGAATGCATACTACTGGTAATGGATCTGTCTATATCATTCTCACAACCCCTGATCAGATGCAAAATAAACATCAATATAATTACAATTAACAATGTTTTTGATGTGTGAATTATCTTGCACTAATTTATATAAGTTTATTAAAGATAATACAATGACTTTTAATAGTAAAAACTTGTATATTACGATTAAAAAAGGAACCTCTTTCTTATTGAACGAAACAAAGTATTATGAAGTTTATAACTAACGTATAGAAATTTTGTAGTTTCACTTATGACTGTTCACAATATCTTATATAAGACATTATAAACACTGTGCTATATAAATGGAGGTAATCATAGTCTGTATATTGTCTTAAAGTTTTAATGTATTGATATGTCTTTACTATTTTTACAATTATTGACTCAAAGAGATGCATTTTGTGATTCGATAATAGACGGTTAAGATATTAAACAAATATAAAACGCAGCCAATTCAGATAAATTATATACTTGAGAAATAAAGACAATTCACGTAATCAAATTTAAATTAAAGGCAATATCATAAATAATCACACATATAACTACTCGTAAAGATTATCTAAAATAAGAATAATTCATGAGAAATTAGTGACAAAAGATAAATTTCTGACGAAAGATGACAACAAAAAGTGCTTCCCCCAACTAACCCCCCCTATATCCCCCAAATCCCCTCTCTCACCCCCCCACTATAGCCACTCCTCCCCGTCACCCCTCCTTACCTCCCTCTCCTCAAAACTTTGTCTGAAAATATTATTTTACCAATATTTCTTGTATTACGCTTTGAACTTTGATTTAATGAATTGAAACATGTACAACCTAACTATACGCAACTTTTCAAACAGATTTGACAGAGAATAAATTGGTATTAAGCGAGAAATAGGCTTAAAACTGACGAAGAGACGATTTTCAGGAACTTATTTTGCCTCCTGTGAGTTTATAAATGATTATAGCCATGAAGTTATATGTTTTTTCGAAGTTTCTTGATGATATCCATCTATGTATATGCTTAAAAGTGGTGTGCAAGGCTTAATAAAAAAAATTGATTTAGTTAAGTTACCCCCCAAAACAAAAAAATAAAACCCCTCGTAGACCACTTTCAAGCATACCATTAGATAGATGGCATCAAAAAACTTCGAAAAATCATTAAACATCATGATAATGGCGTCTAAGCTCACAGGAAGCCCTTGTCACAACCTTGCCCTACGCGGCTGTGTCTACCGCCTGTCCAGCACCGCCACTGTGTGTGTTAGTGTTACTTGAGAGTGGTGTTCAATGTGGTGTAAAGTTAAGCAGAACTAGATCGTGTGTGCTGACAATATGTGGATGGGTGTGTGTTGTAGGATGCGTGCGTGCGTGCGTGCGTGTGTGCGTGCGTGCGTGCGTGCGTGCGTGTGTGCGTGCGTGCGTGCGTGTGTGCGTGCGTGTGTGCGTGCGTGAGATATAAGTGTGTTTGTTTAGTGTTTTTGTTGTTGATGAGGAATCTGGACTCAGTTTTATCATTACTGTCACGGAAATGCATTGTTCAGTTTGGGACCAAAATTTGCTTCCAGAATTGAGGTCGAAATATTCTTTGTCATTTTACTATGAAACTATTACTCCTACAGTGAAAAGGTATAGATACAAACTTGTTAAGCTTGATGAGCTCTATCTAAATATCATATCAGATTTAAAATATATTGAACTGTTTAAGAAAAAAAAAATGTTTTGTGTAAGTTTTGTGAAAAACACAAATGTGTCATTGTTTCAATAACCAATAGTCCGATTTTATTTCTGTAAAGCTCATAAGAACGAACGTCTCAAGTTCTATCTTTACTATTCTATACTATTATTACGTAAACTTCATACTTTTCGAGTTATTAAAAAAAACGTAATTTCGTGAAAAAAAATTGGAAATTTCACGAAAATTTTGCCACCTCAGATTCTCATGAAAATTGTTCCCATGATGTTTTGGGTCACGATGAACACGAATCTGGACTTATTTTCATCATTACTGTAATATAAAACTGTATTTCACCCTTGATTACATAATAACAGGAAGGAAATAACCATTATTGAACTTGACTGCCTGATGCTGGTCTCATAGCAGGAAAATACATAGAGATGACCTAACCTAAATCGATGCATGTATGTATGTTTGTATGCATATATATGTGTATGTGTATGTATGTATGTATGTGCGTAGATTTTCATTACTGAAAAGAGAGTGCGTTTGAGTGTATGTGTGTGTGTGTGTGTGTGTGTGTGTGTGTGTGTGTGTGTGTGTGTGTGTGTGTGTGTGTGTGTGTGTGTGTTATAAAAGTTAGTTAGTTAGTTAATTAATTATTACTACTTCTTATTTTGACGAAAATTTCTCAGGAATTAAATGTCAATTTTTTGTTTACTTTCTTATTAAAGGTTTATTTCTATATTTTTTTGGGTGATTATATATGAAAAAAAATAGAAATGGTTTGTTATTGAGTTCAGTTTTGTTAATATGTTCATATTTTAGTTAAATTTTATGTTCGGAAAAAATTAGTTTTAACCCAGCAGTCTCTCGTCATCTGTTTTGGTCGGCTGCTGAAATATTCCCAAACATTGTTATTTTCGTTAATTACTCTTAATTAACGCTGATTAGTGGCGTGAGGAGGTGAGGCGAGGTAATTATAATCATCAGGCAGCCATTACAGAAGGGGTCATTAACGGTAATTAAGGGAGAAATAGCGGTTTAATAGACCTAACCGGAATTAGTATTAGTATTGTTATTATTCTGTTTTTATGGTTATTTTTTCATTTATTTATTAATTTATGTTAGTAAGTTAGTGAATCAATGAAAATATACATAGATGCATGTATATTATCTCTCTCTCTCTCTCTCTCTCTCTCTCTCTCTCTCTCTCTCTCTCTCCTAATCTTTCTTTTTTAATTCGAAGCTTACAAGGATTCAGAATGCATAGAAAACACCAGGTGAGAGAGAGAGAGAGAGAGAGAGAGAGAGAGAGAGAGAGAGAGAGAGAGAGAGATATGGTAATTATATATATTTGTATGTGTGTACATGTGTGTGTGTGTACGTATTTGCAAGCTAGTCATACATAC
>JAXIVD010000998.1:65000-67500 GCA_036785275.1 Cancer borealis
AGGTATGTGTGTATGTGTGTGTGTACGCATGTGTGTGTGCGTCTAATTATGTGTATTTTACCTTTCATTCTTAGCCTAATACTGAACAGGTAAGTTATTATTATTATTATTATTATGAATGCATTTTGCTTCTGTACGTATACACACACACACATGCACACAGTCATATATACGTACACAGATAATATTTTTCTATATTTATATGTATATGTATGTGTGTATTATTCGCTTTGTCTTACATGCACACACACACATGCACACACGACTGCATGTAAGTTTTTTTTTGTGTGTACGCATAAAAAATTTATGTATGTATCCATCATTATTTTTATATTTATTTTTTTATTTTAAATTTTTTGGCTGGTTATGTATATGCTTTGTATGTTTCCTTCTTCCTCCTCCTCCTCTTCCTCCTCCTCCTCTCCTCCACCTCCTCCTCTCCTCCACCTCCTCCTCCTCCTCCTACCTCTCTCCTCCTCCTACATACACATCTTTCCATAACAATCACATCCTTCCCTCTCTCTCTTCCCCCTCCTACCTCCCCCCCACCAATCCCTCCACCCCCTCCTTCCCTCCACACCTGCCCACACCTTACCTCCACCTACTCCTCCACCCACAGGTACGTAAACAACACCTGGAGCGAACCACAGCGTTTCTCGTTGATGAATTAAAAGTTGTCAATTCCAGTCAAGTGTCACAGACTATTTTAGTTAGATAGAAAGTAATAACTCTCTCTCTCTCTCTCTCTCTCTCTCTCTCTCTCTCTCTCTCTCTCTCTCTCTCTCTCTCTCTCTCTCTCTCTCTCTCTCTCTCTCTCTCAGGTGGCGCGACCACAATTCATGGAAACTCGTTGTAGATTCGGAGCTGCAATATTTCCTTCCCCGTAAGTGTGTGTGTGTACGTACGTGTATGTGTACGTATGTGTGTGTGTACGCATAACTAAACTTAACTTACCCTAACCTTGTAAGTATATATGTGCGCGTGTGTGTTTTTATATATGTGTGTGCATGTGTGTGTGTGTGTGTATATATAAATGTTTTGTTTAATGTAATATTTATATAACAATTTTTTCCCTTCCTACCTTCCCTTCCCTAACCTTACCTTACCTTACCTTACCTAACCTTACCTTACCTTACCTTACCTAACCTTACCTTACCTTACCTTACCTTACCTTACCTTACCTTACCTTACCTTACCTTACCTAACCTTACCTTACCTTACCTTACCTTACCTTACCTTACCTTACCTTACCTTACCATACCTTACCTTACCTTACCTTACCTTACCTTACCTTACCTTACCTTACCTTACCTTCCCTTCCCTAACCTAACCTTACCTTCCCTTCCCTAACCTTACCTTACCTTACCTTACCTTCCCTTCCCTTCCCTAACCTTACCTTCCCTTCCCTAACCTAACCTTACCTTACCTTACCTTACCTTACCTTACCTTACCTTATCTTACCTTACCTTACCTTACCTTACCTTCCCTAACCTTACCTTCCCTAACCTAACCTAACCTTACCTTACCTTCCCTAACCTAACCTTACCTTACATTACCTTACCTTACCTTACCTTCCCTTCCCTAACCTTCCCTTCCCTAACCTTACCTTCCCTAACCTTACCTTCCCTTCCCTTCCCTAACCTTACCTTACCTTACCTTATCTTACCTTACCTTACCTTACCTTACCTTACCTTACCTTCCCTTCCCTAACCTTACCTTCCCTTCCCTTCCCTAACCTTCCCTTCCCTTCCCTAACCTTCCCTTCCCTAACCTTACCTTCCCTAACCTTACCTTACCTTCCCTAACCTTACCTTCCCTTACCTTCCCTTCCCTAACCTTACCTTACCTTACCTTACCTTACCTTACCTTACCTTACCTTACCTTCCCTTCCCTTCCCTAACCTTATCTTCCCTTCCCTAACCTTACCTTACCTTCCCTTCCCTAACCTTACCTTACCTTCCCTTCCCTAACCTTACCTTACCTTCCCTTCCCTAACCTTACCTTCCCTTCCCTTCCCTTCCCTAACCTTACCTTACCTTACCTTACCTTACCTTCCCTTCCCTTCCCTAACCTTATCTTCCCTTCCCTAACCTTACCTTACCTTCCCTTCCCTAACCTTACCTTACCTTCCCTTCCCTTCCCTAACCTTACCTTCCCTTCCCTAACCTTACCTTCCCTTCCCTAACCTTACCTTCCCTTCCCTAACCTTACCTTACCTTACCTTACCTTTCCTTTCCTTCCCTTCCCTTCCCTTCCCTTCCCTAACCTTACCTTACCTTACCTTCCCTTCCCTTCCCTTCCCTTCCCTTCCCTTCCCTTCCCTTCCCTTCCCTTCCCTTCCCTTCCCTTCCCTTCCCTTCCTCTCCTCCCTCCCTCCCTCCCTCCCTCCCTCCCTCCCTCCCTCCCTCCCTCCCTCCCTCCCTCCTTCCTTCCTTCCTTCCTTCCCTCCATCCATCCATCCATCCTTAACCTAACCATCCATCTATCCTCTCCCTCTCAC
>JAXIVD010000998.1:72500-97500 GCA_036785275.1 Cancer borealis
TAGTAGTTGTAGTTGTTGTAGTAGTAGTAGTAATAGTAGTAGTTGTTGTAGTAGTAGTAGTAGTAGTAGTAGTTGTTGTAGTAGTAGTAGTAGTTGTAGTAGTAGTAGTAGTAGTAGTAGTAGTAGTAGCAGAATTAAAGAAGAAAAAGCAGTAGTAGTAGTAATAGTAGTAGTTGTTGTAGTAGTAGTAGTAGTAGTAGTAGTAGTAGTAGTTGTTGTAGTAGTAGTAGTAGTTGTAGTAGTAGTAGTAGTAGTAGTAGTAGCAGAATTAAAGAAGAAAAAGCAGTAGTAGTAGTAATAGTAGTAGTAGTAGTTGTAGTTGTTGTAGTAGTAGTAGTAATAGTAGTAGTTGTTGTAGTAGTAGTAGTAGTAGTAGTAGTAGTTGTTGTAGTAGTAGTAGTAGTTGTAGTAGTAGTAGTAGTAGTAGTAGTAGTAGTAGCAGAATTAAAGAAGAAAAAGCAGTAGTAGTAGTAATAGTAGTAGTTGTTGTAGTAGTAGTAGTAGTAGTAGTAGTAGTAGTAGTTGTTGTAGTAGTAGTAGTAGTTGTAGTAGTAGTAGTAGTAGTAGTAGTAGTAGTAGCAGAATTAAAGAAGAAAAAGCAGTAGTAGTAGTAATAGTAGTAGTAGTAGTTGGTTAGGTTAGAAGCAAATAGAGAGAGAAAATTAAAGTTAGTAGAGAGAGAGAGAAAGATATAGAGAGAGGGAGAGAAGGAAGGAGAAGAGGAGGAAGAATGCAGGGAGAGAGAGAGAGAGAGAGAAGGAAAGGGAAGAGAGGAAGGATGGAGGGAGAAAGGGAGGGAAGGAGAGATGTAGGGAGGAAGGAAATTAGATGGAAGTAAAGAGAAAAGAGAGAGAGAGAGAGAGTCCATCTTATTCATTTCATTCCTTCATTTTCTAGTTAACTTCCATAACATTATTCATTCTCTTTCTATCTCTTTCTCTTTCTTTGATACATACAAATTCTCTCTCTCTCATTTTAACCACATTTTCACCACAATTTCAGAGTGTGGTAAAGTGTCATTCATTTTCTAGTTAACTTCCAGACCATTATTCATTCTCTTTATATCTCTCTTTTTCTTCTTTTTCTCATTTTAACCACATTTTCACCACAATTTCAGAGTTTGTTTCATTTTCTAGTTAACTTCCATTCTCTTTCTATCTCTTTCTCTTTCTTTCATACATACAAAATCTATCTCTCTCTCATTTTAACCACATTTTCACCACAATTTCAGAGTGTGGTAGACAAACAGACAGCCGGTGGGGTAGATGTGGTAAGATTACAATGCTACGTCTCCCACATCCCTGACGCACTCTACATGGTGGAGGATAACGCACCCCACCACCCCCCAACATACACACACCCAGCCCCCACCACAGTAGATGTGGTGGCCGCGGCTATACCGGGTGAGTGGGGGGAGGGAAGGGGAGGAAAGTGTGTGTGTGAGGGAGGATGTGTGTGTGTGTGTGTGTGTGTGTGGGTGAGGGAGAGAGGGTGTGGGTGAGGGAAAGAGGGTGTGTGTGTGTGTGTGTGTGTGAGGGAGGATGTGTGTGTGTGTGTGTGTGGGTGAGGGAGAGAGGGTGTGTGTGTGTGTGTGTGTGTGTGTGTGTGTGTGTGTGTGTGTATGGGTGTGTGAGGGAGAGTGTGTGTGTAACCTTACCTTACCTTACCTAACCTAACCTTACCTTACCTAACCTAACCTTACCTTACCTTACCATATCTTACCTTACCTTACCTTACCTTACCTTACCTAACCTTACCTTACCTTACCTTACCATATCTTACCTTACCTTACCTTACCTTACCTTACCTTACCTAACCTTACCTTACCTTACCTTACCTTACCTTACCTAACCTTACCTTACCTTACCTTACCATATCTTACCTTACCTTACCTTACCTTACCTTACCTAACCTTACCTTACCTTACTCCTTACCTTACCTTACCTTACCTTACCTTACCTTACCTTACCTTACCTTACCTTACCTTACCTTACCTTACCTTACCTTACCTTACCTTACCTTACCTTACCTTACCTTACCTTACCTTACCTAACCTTACCTTACCTTACCTTACCCTAACCTTACCTTACCTTACCTTACCTTACCTTAACTTACCTGTACCTTACCCTGTACCGGTACCTGTACAGTACCTACCTTACCTTACCTTATACCTTACCTTACCCTTACCTTACCTTACCTTAGACCTTACCTAACCTTTACCTTACCTTACCGTTACTTACCTACCGGTACCTTACCTTACCTTACCTTACTAACCTTACCTTACCTTACCTAACCTTACCTTACCTTACCGTACCGTACCTTACCTTACCTTACCTTACCTTAACCTTACCTTACCTTACCTTACCTTAACCTTACCTTACCTTACCTTACCTAACCTTACCTTACCTAACCTAACCTTACCTTCCTTACCTTACCTTACCTTACCTTACCTTACCTTACCGTACCGTAAGGTCCTTACTTACCTAACCTAACCTTACCTTACCTTACCTAACCTTACCTTACCTAACCTAACCTTACCATACCTTACCTTACCTTACCTTACCTTACCTTACCTTACCTTACCTTACCTTACCTTACCTAACCTTACCTTACCTTACCTTACCTTACCTTACCTTACCTTACCTTACCTTACCTTACCTAACCTAACCTTACCTTACCTAACCTAACCTTACCATACCTTACCTTACCTTACCTTACCTAACCTTACCTTACCTTACCTTACCTTACCTAACCTTACCTTACTTTACCTTACCTTACCTTACCTTACCTTACCTTACCTTACCTTACCTTACCTAACCTTACCTTACCTTACCTTACCTTACCTTACCTTACCTTACCCTTACCTTACCTTACCTTACCTTACCTAACCTTACCTTACCTAACCTAACCTTACCATACCTTACCTTACCTAACCTTACCTTACCTTACCTTACCTTACCTTACATTACCTTACCTTACCTACCTAACCTTACCTTACCTTACCTTACCTAACTTTACCGTACCTTACCTTACCTTACCTTACCTTACCTTACCTTATCTTATCTTACCTAACCTTACCTTACCTTACCTTACCTTAACCTTACCTAACCTTTACCTTACCTTAACCTTACCTTACCTTACCTAACCTTAACCTTACCTTACCTTACCTTACTTTACCTTACCTTACCTTACGTACCTAACCTAACCTTACCTTACCTTACCTTACCTTACCTTACCTTACCTTACCTAACCTTACCTTACCTTACCTAACCTAACCTAACCTTACCTAACCTTACCTTACCTTATCTTAACTAACCTTACCTTACCTAACCTTACCTTATCTTACCTAACCTTACCTTACCTAACCTTACCTTACCTTACCTTACCTTACCTTACCTTACTTTACCTTACCTTACCTTACCTAACCTAACCTAACCTAACCTTACCTTACCTTACCTTACCTAACCTTACCTTACTTACCTTACCTTACCTTACCTTACCTTACCTTACCTAACGTAACCTAACCTAACCTTACCTAACCTTACCTTATCTTAACTAACCTTACCTTACTTTACCTTACTACCTTACCTTACCTTACCTAACCTTACCTTACCTTACCTTACCTTACTTTACCTTACCTTACCTTACGTTACCTAACCTAACCTTACCTTACCTTACCTTACCTTACCTTACCTAACCTTACCTTACCTTACCTAACCTAACCTAACCTTAGCTAACCTTACCTTACCTTATCTTAACTAACCTTACCTTACCTAACCTTACCTTATCTTACCTAACCTTACCTTACCTAACCTTACCTTACCTTACCTTACCTTACCTTACCTTACCTTACTTTACCTTACCTTACCTTACCTAACCTAACCTAACCTAACCTAACCTAACCTTACCTTACCTTACCTTACCTAACCTTACCTTACTTTACCTTACCTTACCTTACCTTACCTTACCTTATCTTATCTAACGTAACCTAACCTAACCTTACCTAACCTTACCTTATCTTAACTAACCTTACCTTACCTTACTTTACCTTACCTTACCTTAACTTACCTAACCTAACCTTACCTTACCTTACCTTACCTTACCTTACCTAACCTTACCTTACCTTACCTTATCTTACCTTATCTTACCTTACTTTACCTTACCTTACCTTATCTTACCTAACCTAACCTTACCTAACCTTACCTTACCTTACCTTACCTTACCTTACCTAACCTTACCTTACCTTACCTTACCTAACCTAACCTTACCTTACCTAACCTTACCTAACAATCAATATATATTAACCTAACTTAACCTAAACAAAACCTAACCTAACATGAATATAAATACCTATCAATATTTACCTATACATAACCTCCCCTTCCCTCCCCCCTCCCACCCCCAGTGCTAGCCATGGTGCGGAGGGAGAGAAAGCTGGTGTCCTCCCCCGGGTATCAGCGCGCGGCCTCCCTCCTCTTTGGGGACAGAAGGATGTTAAGGAGACAAGTTAGACTGAGGGTCGTAAGGGAGTTTAACTTGCCAGACTCTGTTGCCGATGTTTTAGAGATGAGTCAGATGGGGACACACACACACACACACACACACACACACACACACACACACACACACACACACACATACACGTACACAGTCACACACATACATACTCACACACAGTCATAGTTAGTCACTCCCTCACACACACATATATATTGTTATTAGAAATTAATCACATGTATGTTAATTGGTTAATATGATATCACATACACACATATACATACATACATCCCCACCACACACACACATACACACACATATACACACACACATACACCCCAACACAACAACACAACCCAACACACAGACAATCTTACCTTACCTACACACACACACACACACACACACATTCCCTCCCCTACCTACACCTCCCCTCCACAGGGAGCGTCCTACAGCGGGGAGGAGGAGGAGGAGGAGGAGGAGGTGGTACAAAGATGTTCAGTAAGAGACGAAGGAAGATCGAAGTTGCATCCGCCTGAGTTTCTACTTGATCCTCTTCTTGAACCTCCGCCGCACCACTTCAGATTGATACAAGTACGTGTGTGTGTGTGTGTGTGGGTGGGTGTGTGGGTGAGAAAGTATGTGTTTGTGGGAGGCAGAGAGAGAGAGAGAAAGGAAAGTGTGTGTGTTGGAGAGAGAGAGAGAGGAGGAAGAGTGTGTGTGTGTGTGGGTGAGAATGTATGTGTTTGTGGGAGGCAGAGAGAGAGAGAGAAAGGAAAGTGTGTGTGTTGGAGAGAGAGAGAGAGAGGAGGAAGAGTGTGTGTGTGTGTGGGTGTGTGTGTGTGGGTGGGTGTGGGTGTGTGTTTGGATGGGTATAAAAGTGTGTTTTGAGTGGCTATACATATATTTTGAGTGTGTTTAGAGGTGTTTTGGGGTGTTTTAAATGTGTTTTGGGGGTGTGTGTGTGGGTGTTTGAGTACATATGTGTATCAACTAATCTATCAAACACACACTTAAAACACACTTATAACACACTTATAACACACTTAAAACACACTTAACTCCACTTTTCCCAGGGTGATGAGGGCCACTTGAGTGAGGTGATGCCTGACGTTGCGCTGGCCTCGTCCTTGTCTGCGTTACACTTGGAGGATCAGCGTCTGGGCAGCTTGGAGGGCCTCGAGGGCACCCAGATGACCCTTGACCTTGGGGACGGGTCACACCACCAAGTAAGGTCATGTCAGGTCACGTAAGGGAAGGTTAAGGTAGAGGGAAGGGAAGGTTAAGTTAGGTTTGTGTGTACGCTAAGACCTGTTATAATTGGAATTTGCTGAAACATATACATACATATACGCTCACACACGCGCGCGCACACATACACACACACATATACATACACACACACATACGCACACACACACACGCACACATACTTCAGGTTAATTAACAGGTTGAATAATCCTAAATTATAATTATAGATTTTAATGATTCAGGTTTTAGTGTCAAATAATTATCTAATATTCTAATTTTATTTATTTATTTATTTTTTTTTTTCCTTCATAACTTAGATTCTCGTTAAGGTTAATAATAATAATAATAATTATTATTAATATACACTCAAACCTCATTTTAAGGGACTATAATTAATATGTCAGGTTGGTATTTTAGGGACAGACAGACAGACAGACACAGTAAAAATACCTACTACTATTACTACTGCTGCTACTTCTACTACTAATACTTCTACTACTACTACTACTGCTACTACTAATACTAATACTACTTCTATTTCTACTACTACTACTACTACTACTACTACTACTACTTCTTCTACTACTACTACTACTACTACTACTACTACTACTATTACTACTACTACTACTACTACTACTACTACTACTACTGCAAGGTTATTCTATATATTATGAAATGCAATCATAATTTAACTTCTTCATGGCTAGAATTATAAATATTTAATAGATATAGATAGAATTTTTTTTATTTATTTATTTTTTTACTGGCTAAGGGGAAAAAAATTAAGTATTAAAAAAAAAGTGTTAATTTAATGGATATAGATAGAGAATATTTAATAGATATAAACGTGTGTAGCCTAGACATTAGATAGCATTAGAAAACTATCAATAAAGCCATCTTAAATACACATGTCGGAAGCAGCGGACTTTTTCTAATCAATAAAGTCCGTTAAATCGAGGTTTGAGTCTTTACAACACTTAAGGTCACATTCTCAAGGTCAGGTCACACAGGTCGGCTCGCACATGACCTTGGGCGGATCACACGGCAGGAGGTCAAGCCGCCGACGCCGCCTCCCCCCCCATTTGACCCCACCCCCCCACCCTCCCCCTACATCCATCTCGGGTCACCATACGTACGGAGGTCAAGGTCAGCCGCGTTCACCTCGGCCTACGGGGGGGCAGCGACCCCTATCCCCCGCCACCCCCCCTCCTCCACCCCCCCCTCTCTTCCTCTGACAAAGGGATTATCTCTCCCTCCACCTCCACCACAACCACCACCACCGCCACCACCACCACCACCACTCCGAGGGGGGAGGGTAGACGCTCCCCTCCCCCCCCATCCACAGACCAAGGACTCCTATGTTTTAACTGTTAATTACGTCAGTTAGTTATTCATTAGTTAATTAAGTCAGTGGTTAATGAGGCGACTTAATGACATATAACTTATTTTTTTGGTTATTGGTTATTGTTATTATTATTATTATTATTATTATTATTATTATTATTATTATTATTATTTGTGTGTGTACGTGTGTGTCCGTGTGTATGTGTGTCCGTGTGTGTGCTTTTTTTCGGCAAAAGATTTTACGTATATAAACATTTCTTATATTTCAAACAACGGAAGAGGAGGAGGAGGAAGAGGAGGAGAAGGAGGAAGAGGAGGATCTCAATGTTTTAATATTACCTTGTGTATGTGTGTGTGTGTGTGTGTGTGTGTGTTTTGCATTGATATTTGTGTCTGTTTGTATTTTTTTATATAACTTAATTTGTTGAGAGAGAGAGAGAGAGAGAGAGAGAGAGAGAGAGAGAGAGAGAGAGAGAGAGAGAGAGAGAGAGAGAGAGAGAGAGAGAGAGAGAGAGAGAGAGAGAAGAAAAAGTATACATATCGAAATAAAGAAAGAGAGAAAAAGAAAGATAGAAAGTGAGAGAAAAAATAATAATAGATAAATAATAAAAATAAATGACAATTAATATTTATTGGTAATTTTTTAACATTGAATCAACTTTTTGACATTTAATTGAAGGACAAAAAAAAATCGCAATACAATTATACATTTATTTTTTATTCATAAGAAATCAAAACGGAAAAAAAAAGATAACCGATAAAAAAAAAACCCGATATTTATTTCCAAAATCATCGCACAAAGGAAGGAAAAAAAAATTCAAACGTTTATGAAATCAATAAAAAAAAAAAAAAAAAAAAAAATTTTTTTTTTAAAGCACAAAGAATTAATTATAAATATAAATTAATTAATTAAAAAAACCACGACAGACAAACGGATCCTGCAGCATCCTAGCATCGTCTAAATTCTTTACCGATCTTCCTATCTTTGTGTCATCGGCAAATTTACTGATATCACTATTTATTCCTGTCTCTAAGTCATTTATATAAATTATGAATAACAATGGTCCTAGTACTGATCCTTGTGGTACCCCACTAGTGACATTACCCCATTCTGATTTCTTCCCATTAATTTGTACCCTCTGTTCCCTTCCAGTAAGCCATCCCCTAATCCATTATAGTATCTTCCCACCTATGCCGTGAGCCTTAACTTTACTTAACAGTCTCCTATGTGGTACTCTGTCAAAGGCTTTACTGAAGTCCAAATAAACTATATCATACTCGTCCCCCTTATCTATTGTTTCAAATACTTTCCTATAGAAGGATAATAAATTTGTGAGGCATGACTTCCCCTTGCTAAAACCATGTTGACTATGTCTAATTAGCTTGTGTTCATCTAAATGTTTCCTAATTGCCCTTGCTATGATAGCTTCTAACATCTTGCCTACCACTCATGTTAAAATAATTGGGCGGTAGTTACTACTTTCTGCCTTATCTCCTTTCTTGAATATAGGAACTACATTTGCCTGCCTCCATAGCCTAGGAACTACTCCTGTGTCTAGTGATTCTCTAAAAATCATTGCAATAGGATCAACGAGTTCTTCTCTACATTCCCTAAGAATCCTCGGAAAAATGTGGTCCGGCCCTGGAGATTTAGTCTTTTAAGTCTATCTATTTCCTTGCAAACTACTTCCCTACTTATTACTATTTCGCTTAATTTATCATCCTCTTGTCCCCTAAAGATCTGTACTGGCTCCAGTTCCCTACCCGACTCTTCTTGAGAAAATACAGACAAGAAGTATTTATTTAATTCCTTACTAATTTCCTCACCATTTTCTATCAAGCTGCCATCCATTCCTTTAAGAGGTCCTATTCTTTCCTTTGTTTTAGCCTTGTACAGCTGATAGAATCCCTTTGGATCTCTGCTGAGCATCTCTAGCTATCTTAACCTCATAATTCCTCTTTGCAGTCCTAATATCCTTTTTAACCTTCCTAGCTAGGTCATTATACTGCCCTACTACCTGTACTTCTCCCCTTTTAATTTTCCTATAGAGTCCCCTTTTTAATCCAATTTCCCTTCTAATGTTGCTATTCATCCATTTTGGATCATTTCTATTTGACCTAATCCTCCTCTTAGGTATATACTGTTCCTGCCCTGCATGAATTTCCCTTACTATGTTATTATAATGCAATTCTACCTCAATGTTTTGATCCTCCTCTCTGCCTACTCCTATTCCCTCCCAATTTATACCCTGGAAATAATGTCTGAGGCCCTCGTAATTTCCTTTTCTAAAATCTGGTACTAAAGCAGTGTTCTGTTCTACCTGCCTCTTTGCATTAATCTTGAATCTAATTTCGTGGTGGTCACTAACATCAAATCTCGCTCCTATCTCAATCTGACTTACCAAAGTTTCATTATTAGATAAGACCAGATCTAAAATATTTCCCTGTCGTGTTGGTTCCCTTACAAGTTGTGTGAAAAAACCATCCTGGA
The DNA here is from genome assembly GCA_036785275.1 of Cancer borealis. NCBI lineage: Eukaryota > Metazoa > Arthropoda > Malacostraca > Decapoda > Cancridae > Cancer > Cancer borealis. The sequence continues at coordinate 82,087 of JAXIVD010000998.1, forward strand.
CGACATTTAAGAATTCCTCCGAGCACCCGTCTCCTGTCATACTATCCCAGTCTATTCTCCTATAATTAAAGTCCCCCATAATGCACACATTATTATACCTAGATGCCCTTGCAAGCTCCTGCATCAGGAATGCACTAGCTGCTTCGCCTAAATCCGGAGGCCTGTATATAATGCCTACAACTAACTTATTCCCTCCTATAATAATGTCAATCCATAATGACTCCGTATTCCTATCTGTTTTTATTGTGGTATTGACATAGCTATTTAATGTGTTTCTAACGTACAGTGCCACACCTCCCCCTCTCCTCCCTACTCTATCACTGGAAAAAAGTGTACCCATCTATTCCTACTTCAGGTAAGAAATGTTTGCCTGCAATATCTAACCAAGTTTCTGTAATACCTATAATATCTAACTCTTCAACACATGCGATACCTCTAAGTGTGTCTATCTTATTTATTACACTTCTACTGTTTGTATAAAAGACACTTAGTTCATGCACCTCCCTCTCTTTACCCCGTCCTTTGTCACTATTACCCTTACCTCTATACCATATATACCATACATACATACACACACATATACCATACATACATACACACACATATACATATACAAATACATACATACCAGTTCTATATACGTACATAAATAGATAGATACATAAATGCCGTATAGTGTGTGTGTGTGTGTGTACGTGTGCGTGTGTGTACGTCCCTATGCCCCTCCCCCCCTTTTAAAAAGCGTTCGTGCTGCCGGATAATTGTAAATAAACATCAATTAGTCAAATTGTACATAATAGATTTTTGTACCTTAGATTTTGTGTGTACATGTGTGTGTGTGTGTGTGTGTGTGTGTGTGTGTGTGTGTGTGTGTGTACATGACTGACAGACAGACATATTAGATAGACAGACAAAGAGAGAGAGAGAGAGAGAGAGAGAGAGAGATAATATTTGTATAAGAAATTTGTGTACTATATTGATTGCATTTTGTACAGTGTTTTTCTGCAAATTATTATTATTATTATTATTATTATTATGCGATGTGCCAATGTTAAGTTTTTTGCCAATGTTTCTTCGTCTATTGTTTATGTTTTCGCAATATTTATAGTGTGTATGTGTGTGTGCGTGTGTGTGTGTGAAAAAACTTTGCCTCTCAATTCCAATTTTTTGTACTTGTGTGTGTGTGTTTATTAATGTATGTATTTGTGTGTTTGCGGGGGTGTGTGTGCGCGTGTATGTGTGTGTGTGTGTGAGTGTTAATGTAGACAAAATAAATGTGCGTTACTGTAAAAAAAAAGTCAAAAAAAGCCAAAAATAAAAGTGATATTTAAAAAATTTATCAAAAAACTTCCATATTAACAAATTTTTAATGTGTTTGTGTATGTATGTATGTATGTATGTGTGTTTTGTATGTACGTGTGTGTGTGTGTGTGTGTGTGTGTGTGTGTGTGTGTGTGTGTACGTGTGTATGTGTACATAATTAAGGGATTGTCATTTTATCATGTACTTAATATATAATCCATTTTTTTCCCTTTTTGGAAATAAAATCTGAAAATGATGTTATATTTATTGAGTGTTCCTTCGTGTGTGTGTGTGTGTGTGTGTGTGTGTGTGTGTGTGTGTGTGTTTGTGTGTGTGTGTGTGTGTGTGTGTGTGTTCTTTCATAATTTTTACATTCTTTCAAACTCTTCTTCCATAATTTCATCGTCATCAAAATATTCCGTCCATCTATTATCTATATATATTCCTTTCCTTATCCTTAATGTTATATTATTTTGTCTTACTTTTTCTGTATAATTTTGCTAAACCATATAACAACTTCTTACCTTTCTGCAAATCCTCTGTGTGTGAGTAAATTCCTTTTTGCAATTAATTCTTGTGTCGTCAAAAATTTCATTCCTCTATTCATATTTATTATTGTATTGTTTCTGCGTCTGTCCTCAAATCCTTCCGTCAAAGATCTCGTTCCTCTATTCATATTTATCATTGTATTGTTTTTCTTTCTGTCCTCAAATCCTTCCGTTTCCATCCCCATTACCTTCCATTGGCTGACGTTCAGGAGAGCATCTTCATTGATGGTTACCGGAACTGAAACTCACGCAACCTTAACCTTCTAATCACTAAAATTTCTTCCCTACAACCTCCAGCTAAGAAAATGTTGACTCCCTCTCTCTCATCCCCTTCCTTCCTTCCTCTCATCCCTCATCCCCTTCCTTTCATTGATATCTCACTCACTTTTTTCATCCTCTATCCCACCACAAACCACTCAATAACCTTCCTTCCACTTTCATACCACCTTCCCCTACTCCTCTCCCTCTCCTCCTCCTCCTTCTCTCCTCCCACCCTCACAGCTACATCTAGTAAACAATCTCTTCTTAACTAGCCTTTACCTCCTGGAGTCTCGTGAATCCTTGCCACATAATTCCTTAATCCTAAATCCTTCCTGCCCAGACACTGTCCTTCCTTCTATAACTCCTACTTTTTTTTAAAATTATTATTATTATTCAATGACGTCCATTCTCCATTGGAATATCCGTGGATCTAACCCATAGAAATTACCTCTGCTAACATAATTTCCTTTCTATAAATACACATCCTTCATTTAATCTAATCCTTTCAACAGAACCTTACCTTACCTTACCTTGCCTTGCCTTACCTTACCTTGCCTTGCTTTACCTTACCTTACCTTACCTTATCTTACCTTACCTTGCCTTACAGAGAGAGAAATACACCAACACCCACAAAATCAGGTATTGTATGTATGTATGTATGTATATATGTATTTGCATTTCACTCGTATTATAATTGCAATGTTATCTAAGTATAAATAGTTTTCATGTCTGTATCTTGACCTAATACTGAGAAAAAAACTCACTCTACCTCCTAACAGTCTTTTTTTATGACAGGAAAAGCCGTAAGGAGAGAGTAACAAGAGGGAGAAAGAAGAGGAAAGAGGAAGAGGAGGAAACACTTTATCAACCTAACCTTAATCAGATCAAAGTACAGGTGTGTGTGTGTGTGTTTGTCTGTAATTTATGTAGAGAATGAAGGCACAGGTGAAAGATATACAGTGTTAGGTACAGGTGTTACTCTCCTGATAGATGGGAAACAAAGCCAATGGATTAGATGGCTAATATACCAGTAATTAAGTTCAGGTATTAGGTGTTGGTATTGGTGAAGTATGTACAGTGTGTTAGAGGTTATATTAAGACCAGGGAGTTATGGAGTGGTGTGCGCTAACTTGTATTTAAAGTGTGCAATGAGGGATGACACGGCATGATAAGAAGCGTCTATTTACTTCTGTTTCAGCTCTAGGCACAAAAACCTTCAAGTTAAGTCCTCTTGTTGGTGTGATATAGTGAATAGGTGTGTAAGTTGGATGGGTCAGAGGTGATGGAAGATCTTATAACTTAATACAAGCTCTGTTCTTAAGGAATTAGTGTGTTGGTAGGTATTAACACCACCTGCCTTGGCTACACACTGTCTCATGTGGGAGTGGAATCTGAATTGGGTGTTGAGGTCGGTGTGGGAGACTACTACTTATGAGAAGGAAAGATAGAAGTCGCTGCAGGAGTGAGATTAAGTGTATTTTTGTATGTTTTTTTGCAGTGTTGAGTGAGTGCAGTGTTAGCCAGATGTGTTTGGTGGTCAAGAACTCCTCAGTGACTATAACGACGTCACACCACAGTCACACCACAGGTAATTTACAGCCATATCTTACAACAAATATAAGGTCTATATTCTAGGTTCTATAGTTAATTCATTATCTTAATAAATAATAAATAAAATTAGGACAATGTATTCTAAAGATCGTTTTGTACAGCTATATGTACCCTTAGAGATAGGTTGAAAAGTATAAGGGAAGTGATTTGTATATGTGTATCAAGTGTTTCCTTTCCATTGTTTTAGCGGCAAGTGAAGAAGACAACCTGACATGTGCCTCCTCAGTATAGGCCTATCTTGGCACTCTCCAGCCTCACCTTGGCACTCTATAGTCTCATATGGAAACAGGCACTCTACAGGCACCACACACACCAGGTAATTTAATGTTCATATAACTTTTGATTGATGAAAAATACCTGTGAATATATATATAGATACTAATTTAACCTTACCTGATAACTTTTCCAGCTGTTGAGAATGAGAACACACACACACACACACACACACATACCTCTACACACACACACACACACACATATACCTCTCTACACACATACACCTACACACACACATATACCTCTCTACACACAGACACCTAAACACACCTCACCTTAAACAAGATTAGGACAATGTATAAGTAGACAAGATAGTTTTGTAGATTCAGTTTTATTATTGTTGGTCAATTTATAATCATCTATAATTATACTGTCTGTATCATCTATCATTTATACTGTTCCACTTTGATATCCCACACTAATTATTGTCTCTCTCTCTCCGTGCACAGGTTGGCGGCAGCCACGGTGGTGGTGGTGGTGGGGACGAGTGGCTGAAGAGTGATACGTGACAAACATTCTCCTGTCACTTTGCAGCCTCAAGCAAACATTTCTTCACCACTGATCATCACTTCCCTCCGCCGTCCACGCCAACACACTGTGCACTCAGAGGAACAGATGTCACCACAGCATGTTATGGAACCACAGTCAAGATTCACCACAGGATGTCATTATATATATATATATATATATATATATATATATATATATATATATATATATATATATATATATATATATATATATATATGGGTTAATGTGGCCACAGGATGTTAATGTGGCCACAATCAAGACTCACCAGTCTATCTCATATATATATATATATATATATATATATATATATACATATATATATATATATATATATATATATATATATATATATATATATATATATATATATATATATATATATATTATATTTATTTATTTCTTCTTCTCCTCACTTCTTCAAAAACCTGTGCCTGAAGGGAGGTGGAGAACATCTTACTCATCTTGGTCTTCACCTCTTCCACGTTGGGTCTGCAGTCTCAGGTGAATGGATGGACTCCAACTCAAACATTTCTTCAGCTGATTATCACTTCCCTCCGATGTCCACGCCAACATACTGTGGACTGAGAGGAAGAGTTATATATATATATATATATATATATATATATATATATATATATATATATATATATATATATATATATATATATATATATATATATATATATAATGTATAATGTATAATGTATAATGTGGTAGGCTGTGGTGAGTCTTGACTGTGGTTCATTAACATCCTGTGGGTGACATCCTGTGGGTCTGTGGACTGAGATAGAGATAACGTACATATGTGTGTTTTGGGGTCATCTGTTAATAACTTGATTAAATATTTTTGTAATAAAATGTTATATATTTCCTATATATTTAATTACTATCCTTAATAATTACTATTATTACTACTACTATTATCACCACTACTACTTACTTGGTTGGTGATGAGGCCGCTGGTCCACGAGGGAGATGAAAGGATGATTCAGGAACCAGTTATAGTTGTGGTTGTACTTGTGTCGTCTGGTGACTTCACAGACCACCGAAAGTGTCACACAACCTCTGCTGTAAGTGTTGCAGGTGTGTGGATCCTGATGGTGGTGGTGGTGGTGGTGGTGGTGGTGGTGGTGGTGGTGGTGGTGGTGGTGGTGGTGGTGGTGGTGGTGGTGGTGGTGGTGGCGGTGGTGGTGGCGGCGGTGGCGGTGGCGGTGGCGGTGGCGGCGGTGGTGGTGGTCTATCTCTTGTCTTGCTCTCAGTGTTGGGCAGTTCTGTGATGCATCAGTTCCTTGGGTTGACATTAAACCACACCAGTTGGTGGTGGGTGTGTGTATTTACCTAGTTGTGTTATACAGAAAAAGAGCCACACTTAGGCTCGTGCTGTCCCGTCTCTATATCTCTTTGCATCCAATTTTGTCTTGAAATCATGAATTGTTTTTGCACACACAATCTCATCATCGAGCTCGTTCCAGACAGTTATACTTCTATGTGGAAAACTATACTTCTTAAGGTCTCCTCTGCATGCCCTCTTCATTAATTTCTTGCTATGTCCTCTGCTACCACTGACGTCCCTGATCACCAAATCATCTCTGTCAATCATCTCCATTCCCTCGTGAATTTTATATAACTCTATTAAATCTCCTCTCTGCCTCCTTTCTTCCAAGGTTATCAGTCCTAGTTCTCTCAATCTTTCCTCGTACGGAAGGTCGCTTAGCCTTGCTGGTATTTTTGTTGCTGCTCGCTGAATCCTCTCCAACTTTTCAACATCCTTCTTCAACCTTGGCAACCACACTACCGCTGCATACTCCAATCTTGGCCGTATCATTGATGTTATTAGTTTTTTTTATCATATCTTCATCCAGATATGTGAAGGCTGTTCTTATATTTCCGAGCAGAGTATATATTTCTCCAGTTATCTTGCTTATGTGTGTTTCTGGTGATAGAATGTCTGTCACAATTACTCCCAGATCTTTCTCTTCTGTCGTTTTCTTAATTATTTCATTAGCTAACGAGTAATTCCCTTTGATTCTTTTGTTACTCTTCCCGAACTCCATCACACTGCACTTCTTAGCATTAAATTCCATTTGCCATTTGTTAGACCACTCTTTTATTTGATCAAGATCTAATTGTAGGGCAATACAGTCTTCCTGGTTTGTCACTCTCCTCATTATCTTGGCATCATCTGCAAACATACTTATGTCATTTTCTATGCCATCAACCATGTCATTTATATATACTGCAAACATAATTGGTGCCAGGACACAGTGTGTGTGTGTGTGTGTGTGTGTGTGTGTGTATGTAGTCTCAGAGTGAGGTGTAACACCCTCACCTGTAACCACCACCACACTTGTCCACACAACACATCAACTCAAAAGTGTATCTTCATGTGTCTGCGAATATCCTTCTTTCTCTTGAAACATTTCTTACAAACATCACACTTGAACTCCCTCAAGCCAGTGTGTTTAAACATGTGTTGATTGAGATGAGAATCTTTGTCCACAGTCATCACATTCATAGTTTTTAACACCGTGTGTCAGGGTGTGTGTGGTGAGGTAAGACTTTTGGGTAAATGCTTGTCCACAGTCTTTACATTCATAGTTTTTAACACCGTGTGTCAGGGTGTGTGTGGTGAGGTAAGACTTTTGGGTAAATGCTTGTCCACAGTCTTTACATTCATAGTTTTTAACACCGTGTATCCGGGTGTGTCTGTTGAGGATAGACTTTCGGGTAAATGTTTTCCCACAGTCTTTACATTCATAGCTTTTAACACCAGTGTGTGTCAGGGTGTGTGTGGTGAGGGTAGACTTTTGGGTAAATGCTTGTCCATAGTCTTCACATTCATAGTTTTTAACACCACTGTGTGTCAGGGTGTGTGTGATGAGGGTAGACTTATAAGTAAATGTTTTCAAACATTCTTTACATTCATAGTTTTTAACACCACTGTGTGTCAGGGTGTGTGTGGTGAGGTGAGACTTTCGGGTAAATGTTTTCCCACAGTCTTTACATTCATAGTTTTTAACACCAGTGTGTGTCAGGGTGTGTTGGGTGAGATGAGACTCATAAGTAAATGTTTTCCCACAGTTTTTATTCATGATTTTTAACACCACTGTGTGTCAGGGTGTCTGGTGAGGGTAGACTTTTGGGTAAATGTTTTCCCACAGTCTTTACATTCATAGTTTTTAACACCACTGTGTGTCAGGGTGTGTGTGGTGAGGGTAGACTTTTGGGTAAATGTTTTCCCACAGTCTTTACATTCATAGTTTTTAACACCACTGTGTGTCAGGGTGTGTGTGGTGAGGGTAGACTTTTGGGTAAATGTTTTCCCACAGTCTTTACATTCATAGCTTTTAACACCACTGTGTGTCAGGGTGTGTGTGGTGAGGTGAGACTTTAGGGTAAATGTTTTCCCACAGTCTTTACATTCATGATTTTTAACACCACTGTGTGTCAGGGTGTGTATCTCAAGCTTACTCTTGCATTTAAAAGTTTTATCACACTGTTGACACTCAAACTTGTTCTCTCCTTTGTGGACGGAGCTGCCTGCCTCAAGGTGATTCTTGCCATCACACCAGCGTCTCCCCACACCTGAGGCAGACTGATCCTGCTGCTCCCGGCTCCTCATCATAACATGCATCTGAGGGGGAATTTACAGTGTTAGGGTAAATAAGGTTAGATTAGGTTACAACAGTGTCAGCGGGGGGGGTCCAGGGGGGGCGCAGCCCCCCAGGTTAGGTTAGGTTAGGGTAAATTAGATTAGATCTGGGAAATTTTTCCTAAATCTAGGGAAATTCTCCTAGATTTTTCAAAGACCATATATCACTCATATATGCCTCCCCCCCAAAAAAACCCGATTCCCCAAGCTTGTTGGGGGGGTTGGTGGGGTGTGGGTAGAGATAGGGAATATTGGCATAAAGTATAAATTTACCGACATTTCTCTAACACCAATATTTCCTTCATACTTACAAGGTACGTTCATTCCCGGGTCTGAGGCGGCGTAGGAAGGGTTAACAAGACCAAATATACTTCCATTACGGTTATCAATCGCCATTATGTGGACTTAAAAGGTTATTTAAAGAGAATTAATGCAGCGTGTTTTGATATTGGTGCTGGTGCTGGTGCTGGTGCTGCTGCTGCTGCTGATAGTGGGTACCAGGAGAGACAGCCTCAAGACAACACACTTCAATCTCCATCCCAAATACTATCTCCAATAAAGTGGTCACTAATAACGTGGGACTCAAGCTACACTGAGACACAAATTCTTCAACATGTTAAGGTTGGCGCGCGTTGGTCAACACTATCACTCCACACAACAGACTGTGGCATTATTTCCACGTGTTTATATTAAAGTGTTATTTCTCTTATATTACCACACTTACACCACAGCTGAGTGATCACTAGGGGTTTATACAGCTACAGGTGACTCGATGTAGCTTGAACACACTTAATAATGGAGTAATTAGAGTTTAAATAACACCCTACGTGAGCTTGAATCTCCGCTAACTTCTTGTCGTCTTCTTCTTTGGATCTATTTCGGTTTGATTATATAGTATTTGTTTTGGTTAGTATTGGATTTTCCTTCAAACTAGTATATAATTTTTTGTGTTTGTATTATAGTAAGTGAGTTATTACTCTTTATGTTAGTCAGGAAACGTTATTTATTAATTACTTGGACTATTGGCGCCGAATCTGTATGCTCACTTTTTATTTTATTTATTTTTACTTCTATTCATTACGATCATCATTATTGTTTTACTTTTTTCCTGTAATATAATAGAAAGAATTACACAATGTTAACAAGTGTAAATGATCTTTTACCTTAGGTGTGTGACTGTGTGTGTGTATGTGTGTGTGTGTGTGTGTGTGTGTGTGTGTGTGTGTGAGAGAGAGAGAACACATTTGGTGGTGATGTCCAACCTGTCGCCACAGCAAGAAATAAACATCCTGTGGGTGATTTAGGACAGTCAGCTGACCATTAGGAGCAACATCTCCCAACTGGCCTCCTTCAGAAGGATCTCTTGCCTTCTGGACTGCAAGGGACGACAGCTGATCCATTCCTCGCTCTAGTATGCTTGTCTTGCCTGGGGCGGGGCGGGGCGGGGCAGCATCGTCATACCCCTCAATTCTCGACAAGATACAGCGATAAAGAAAAGACAAGGAAAAGAAAAGGAAAACTCTTGACACGACAAACTGAAAAACTGAGCAACAGACAAATAATCAGTGAAGATCATCAGGGAAGCGCCGATACAAAGGCCAAACTTCCTGACCGACGGACACCTGCAGGTTTCCTCGTCATGAATTAATACACTTGATAGAGGAATTGGATCCTTACTTAAGGAAAAGGACGAGGCGGTCTCAGGCCATCCCAACACACACACAAGTGCTGCTGACACTAAGGATTTTGGCCAGCGGCTCCTTTCAGCATGTCATTGGAGACACTGCCTGTAGCGGCTTTCGCAGGCTTCTAATTAATGTGAACTGTTTTACAGGCATGGCAGGACATGCTTCCTCACCGGGGTGAACAGAAACCCGTATTTCCCGATGACGTTTATTGAAGCTCAGTCCTCTATTTTCATAACCATGTCTGGCTATGCCATGTCTGGCTGGCTCTACCATGTCGTAAAGAACTGAAAGTATACATTTTCAGTCACAGAACGAATACACATACATTCTCATGGCATTGTCATACACTTCAAGTAATGCTTACAATCAATAAATCATCATAACAGTCAATTTATACCACAATATATAAGAAATAAACAGATCTCACCTCGATCACATCCTGCGAGCGTGCTTCTCTTGTCAGCAATGAGTGACGTGAACAAGTCTCTATAAGCAATGTGATCGCCTTTACTTATGAAACAGCAAGGCATCTACTGATCCTTCTTTACAGTATTTGAACCTTCTAAATATCTTTATATAAATGAGATCAACAAAGGAATGATAAAATATACATACAGTTACACTGCCGGTAAGTACCCATAAATACATTGTTAAGTATACATTAGTAGTCAACATGCTTGGCTTATATCAGTCTCCTTAGGCAAAGATTGCTCACTACCTCATTAATCGGACTAATGTTTTTTTTATCTTCAAAAAGAGTAAACGAAATAAAATAAAATAAAGTACATTTTTATAGCCTACACTAAAAGAATGAAACTTAATGAGCACGTAGTTAGGGTTGATTTATTAGAGAGCTTTAAGGTAAAATTATAAAAGTTTAGGAATAGGGATGATAGGTGCTAGTGTTTTGATATACATATACATGAATATTGACAGCATTTTGTGAAAGGGATAGCACGCCTGAATTCTCTGGAGCGGTATGGTGAACATGTCAAAGATTACTTAAATAGTTAACAAATTAAAGATTTAGCTGGATATTACTTGTCAATTCTTCCTTTCAGGACCATCACAGGCCAGTGTTAGCAGGATTGTGACCGCTGTCAGTAACATTCTCCACACCATGTCAGTGCAGCAGATAAAAATGCCATCAACACCTCAGGAGCTGAGACAATCGGCTGTAGCCTTTAGCAGGTTAAGGAATTTTCCAAGAGTGATCGGGGCCATAGATGGTGAGTAGCTATATGTTGAAATTTTATGTGTATGCACTGATGAAAGGCATTATGTTACTAATTTTTAATGTCACCACATACACACACACTCAAACAAATATATATATATATATATATATATATATATATATATATATATATATATATATATATATATATATACATGTATGGGAAAATAGATAACTAGGGGAATATATATATTTACTCATATGTATGTGAAAGAAAGGATTGGGAAGAGAATAAGAGAATTGCAAGAAACCAGAAGAGAATGAAAATCCAGTAGTACTACATGGGGACTCTTCTATCACAGTCATCCCCAATTGAAGGGAGCTGTTTTATATAGATAAATCGGTCGATAGATATTTCTATATATCCTGTAGTAGGAGCATAAGCAAACAAAGTATATAAAATATTGATTCAAAGGATGTACTTTTTTTTACAGGTTCACACATTCCCATCAAAGCCCCTGCTGTGGATGAAGGATTGTATGTCAATCGGAAGGGATTCCACTCCCTAAACATACAAGTAGTATGTAATGCTGATGGTTTGATTATCAGCTATTATGTCAAATTTCCAGGTAATTTTGAACAATAATTGTTTTCTAGTATATTGTAAATATTATACTAACTGTAATAGTTAGTTAGTAATTCTGCTGTAAACTTTATTTAATTACATTAGAGGTAACAAATTGCTTCTTAAAAAATCCATTTTATTCTTAGATATAGAAAAAAATTCCCTTAATGTGAGAGCATGAAAAGTAAATAGTTCCTAAAAATAATGAGTGAATTTGAATGGCTGTAGTGGAAAGAGGAAGGTCACTGAGACGTAACTATTAACTGAATTTCAGACTGCCTACACAATATAGCTGTATGTACGTATATCTAGTAGTGAGTTCTACACCGTTGTCAAGAATACTTTTGACATAAGTTATGTCATGGTTACTCCTTTGACTCAGCTTTGACTTCACCTCTTCCCCAGTAATCTATGATTAGCACTCCTGTAATTATTATTCCCTTAGGCTGAAGTGGAGGAGGCAGAAGATGATGATGACTTGGAGCCTTGGGGGGATGCTGCTGCTGATCCTGCCTATGAGACCGGGAGAAGGGTACGACAGGAGATCGTTGAAGATTGTTTCAGTTAAATTCTAACTGAAAGAAATAGTTAGATTCTAAATTATTGAACCTAAAACTCATCTTCACCTATCCTTTGCATCCTTCTGTCTTATTTCTGCATCCATATCTTGATGTCTGTATATATTTATTTATATATATATATATATATATATATATATATATATATATATATATATATATATATATATATTTTGTTATAAATTTAATGTTTTACTATTTGTCAGTGTATTTCTTCATGACTCATCCTTAACTATTTAATTTATGATATTACGTTGCTGTATATATTTTTGGTCAGTGCGAGTGTCTTATTTTTATATTAGGTTAACATCCACAGGAAGGAATAATAAAATTAAGTAATATGGGTGAGTGATATAATGTAAAAATAGGTAGGTACATGTATTTTCCCTTAATCTACAAGAATGAAACAAGTCGAGTCAAGTTGACTCGTTTGGTGTGTATGCAGCTTTATAGGCAGCGTTCCTGAGTTGAGATACTTAAGTAAAGCAGCTGGCGACTAGGGAAAGACAATATCTGCACATAAATACATTATTTATGTGCAGATTTGTCATTCAGTGCCACAGCAACCTCACTAATACGTGCAGCAATGATATCCAGTGATAACACAGTCTGCCTCTGGACAGCCACTAGATCGGCTAAGAGGTCCCGCTGCTGCTCTTGCATTTTGAGAATATCCGGCACCAGGCGGTAGTCATCTCCATAACCTAGAATGAATACAAAATCCATTTGTTAAATTTTGACAGTACTAATAATCTGTCATATAAATTGTTTCAATTCTGATTGAGTAATTAGAAGAAAAAACTTAAATATATATATAAAAAAAAAAAAAAAAAAAAAAAAAAATATATATATATATATATATATATATATATATATATATATATATATATATATATGTAAACATACATACCAGCTGGAGTTCTCGGTCGGTTGCCTGGAGTTATAGGTCGTGGTGGCCGGGTTGATGGTGGTGAGGGTGAGGCAAGGGATATGTGCCTTGCAGCTTCACTGTTGGAAAACATTATTATATTCTTAGTATAATTTGTTTAAGGATGACTGTTAATCCAAGCAAAGTTTACTGTTTTACATGGCTTTGAAACCGTGCCAAACTTTTGGGTAATAAGATGTAAAATGCTTATATAACTGAGAAAAAACATACCTATCCTAATCTAACCATAACCTAACGTAAGCTGTAACCTCATAGTGCTCACTTATAGATAAAGTACTTAACTTTTGGGTAATGAAATATAAAATGCTTATATAACAACCAAACCATCATATCTAACAGAATCAAACCATACCTAACTAAACCTAACATTACATAATTAACCTAATATAACATAACAGATGCTTTACCAGGACAATAATAATCCACAGGTAGTAGGAATAGCTGATTATTCTGTTGATACCTTTGTAAGTTTTTAGAAACTTCGTACGATGAAAATGTCAAATTTAATGCGAGCACGGTGAGTGACGCCGGCACATGCCGTACCAATAGTGGATGACAACGGAGTATGTCTGCCGTATCTGTAAGCACTTCATATATTGTATGAATTTACATGCAACAGAAAATGTTAGTACAAAAATTATATTCCCAATACCTTTGAACTTGTATTAAGTGTTCGGTTCCTTCATGAACAAGTATGATGCTGTCACTAGTGGCAGCACTCGTAGAGGGAAGGCAACGTGCTTCGGCAGTAGTGGCGAGGCCGGCTTCAGCAGTAGTGCCGAGGCCTGCTTCAGTAGTAGTGCCGAGGCCTGCTTCAGCAGTAGTGGCGAGGCCTGCTTCAGCAGTAGTGGCGAGGCCTGCTTCAGCAGTAGTGCCGAGGCCTGCTTCAGCAGTAGTGCCGAGGCCTGCTTCAGCAGTAGTGGCAAGGCCTGCTTCAGCAGTAGTGGCGAGGCCTGCTTCAGCAGTAGTGCCGAGGCCTGCTTCAGCAGTAGTGCCGAGGCCTGCTTCGGCACCACTACTGAGATCTATTGGGAGAAAGAAGAATTGTAAGCAAAATACATAACATAAATCTACATACACGTTTGCATATAACTATAAACACTGTAGTTTACATAAACCACTCATATATTTATGTACACAATATTTATGTTTTAATATGCATCAAAAATGTACAAGCAACTGAGGTGTATAGTATGATTATTAGAAAATTCTACACCGACTTACTAATTATTGAGTCCTGCTGACTGTCACCAATTGGCAGGCCTGCAAATGCTGTGGGTGACAAGAAGTAGAGCATTGCTTGCTCCACTTGTGTGAACTGTGTGGGGACAGCAGGAACCCCACCACCTGTGGGAAACATTCCAATATATGAATTTGTTATAAATAATGTGGTAACAAAGGAACATTTCTTTCCAAAATGTAATCTAATTTACAACACAAATTTGTTTATAGTTTGTCTCTTTCACTTCTTAATCAATCACCTGCTTTATACCCTTCCTAACCTAACATATTTATGAAGAAATATGTTATAACCCCCAAATAAAATCAACACTATCGTGTTCTACACTACGTACCTCATCACCTATGTGAATACTTTGGTGATTCGTGAGGAGATGCTATTAGTAAGATTTACCGTTATTTTACCTATAAACATACCTCATTGTGCTGATATTAACACAATATCCCAACAGGGTTGAACGTTAGTGCAAGATATGTGTGACATAAGTATATCATAAAGTGGAAACATTGCATTCTTACCTGTTTGATGTCTTTCCCTGTGTAGTTGGCCTGCTTTCTTCTTCACCAAGAACTTGGTCTTTAAATTTTGTTTTTACCTCGTCTGGTTTGCGTTTAGTTGTGCTCACAGCATTCACACAACTCGTCATCTCTTCCCACGCAAATTCTTTACATCGAGCAGTTATTGTATTATCCAACTTGGATAATATGACATGCTCACGCTTTTTCACCTCTTCAATAAGCGTGAGCATTTCTACTTCGGTGAAATTAGGGCGCCTAACTTTTTTTGAAGGTGGAGGGCAAGCCATTTCTCTGTGTGTGTTTGTAAACACTGATAACGTGGGTGCCCTGCGATTGGCTGCTTTGTTTTGTAAACTCTGTTGTCATTGGCTGGCAATGACGACACGCTTCGTGACGACAATCGTGACGTATTGGAGGGGATGGAGGTCCGCCGAGCGTACGACATCGACTATCCCCCC